>CP139508.1:273501859-273714004 GCA_021014915.2 Artemisia tridentata subsp. tridentata
AAGCTGGATAATGGTACTGGATAGAGGTGGCAAATTGAGGTGGGTCAGGCGGGTTGGGTAGTAAGTTTGGGTCAAAACAAGTTGTTCAAATACAAGTTCAAACAAGTCAGGTAGGCTATTGTCAAACACTTTGGGTGAATTTCGACCTGCTCGACCTAGTCTCGACCCATTTTATCTATTATTTTTATAGCTAATTTTTTAACACTATGTCCATTTTGACATATTGAAAGTAAAAAGAATCCAAATCAACCCTTTTTATGCAAGTGGGTCGAAATTGCCTAAAAGAAGAGTTATGACTTCATTTTATTTATTTTTGCTAAAATTTCTATTGCTGAACTTGAGCCAGCAAAGTGATATTGCAGAAATGTTGGGAGGTTTAAAACCTATGAATGCACAATTTGTGTGTTTTCCTCTTTATCGGGAGTTTGTAATCCTCTTTACAAGTACTTTCTCCTCAAAGGTATTATCTATTTTTCCTTTTTAATTTTAATAATTTTTCTTTTATATTTGAATGCTGTTTTAACATTTTTTCTTCATCAAACGCAGAATAACGGACATTTTCTCGCCATTCTAAGAAAGTTTGCCACTGACAAAAAATGGAACCAGTTATGTAATGGTCTTAAAAAGGGTAAAGTGGTTGAAATTGGAAAACCCAAACATGGTTTAAAAAGAAAAAGACCTTTGGATGAAGAATTATTGAAAAAATGGGATATCTTCTCTACCAAACTGGAAGCGGCTCATGCTCAATTCAATGCTTCAGATGGTATGGTATTTTCATTTGTAAATACAAGAAATAATAGAAATTTATTAAGGCTAAAAAGAATAACGTTATATTTTAATATTACCAAGTTGTTTAAACTACTATTTTTTTTGGGTAAAAGGGTTAATTCACCCCGGTAAAATTCATTACACCAAAAAGCGTTGAAGTACAAAGGATGAGGGTGACTTCCCTCATCTCAGTCCCTTAGGACACTTACAGACTCTCATATAAGAATGACACGCCATTCTTATAACTTACATTAAACATAAACTTACATTGAACATAAACTACAACGACTATACAGATAACACAATTCAATTAGACAAATCCTTGAATCATCAAATCGTCATAGTAGTTCAAAACTTCCAGCTTCAACCAATGCGTCTTCTATTAGTATTATGCAAAAAGCATAATCTAATAACCTAATAAGAATGACTTCCGTAGCAAATGGAACTTGAAGCATAAACATGGTCTAAGCGACCCAACCTTCCAGCATATCCGAACTTGAACCCATCTTCCAACAAATACGAAGGAAACACATGAAGACAACTAACAAGGATCAAGTCATATGCACCAACTAAAATCAGTTTGTAGTAGCAAACACCACAAACTAAACCTCCACCAACGCCATACCAACAGTAATATAGAATCATAGTACCCAACGTGCATAGCATTGTGAGCATGGGGTTTTGAACAAGAGTCCCCACGAACTTAACTTCCATCTATAACATAATTAACCACCCTCATGACCCCTGCTGCAACAATAATCAATAGAACAATAAGCAGCATCATCTAAAGAGTGGTAACAAGCATAAAACATAAACATAGGGTGACTCAACCCTAACTTCCAGCATATGCGAGCCCAAGACCAAGGTAAGAATCAGCAAAAAGGTCATTGACAGCAGGCACAAAGCATGTAACAGCGAATGCAAACCAACCAGGATTGCATGTAATACGAATCATTAACTACTACCGGAGAACATGAATAAACGTGACATTCATAGAACAAGATTCGTTCTCATCTAAAAAACTAGTAGCAGCAACAAACAATCAGCCATAGACACAAAATAGGGTTAAGAAACCCTAACGTACAGCCACTATATGATCTGATTGATGTTCCAATCATAACCAACTTCCTTCTCTCCCATAACCCACTTCATAACACTACCCATATCGATCTTACCAGCAAATATTCAATACCCAAACGTGGGTATACTTCCAGCAAAAGAATAAAACAAAACCCTAAGATGAGGGTTCGTTCACCTTGAAGCACCAAACACGATAGGATGTAAAAACCAAAAGGTTTTATTATCATTCAGCATAAATCCAACCAACAAAGATCGATCTATAAATAATAAGTCTGAACCGACTTATATCATTCCTTGAACAGATCGATTTAAAAGGACAAGAAACCCTAACACCGATTGAAAAATAAAGTAATCGTTGAGGGAGAAACCTCAAACGATCACCCATATATATGCATGAATCGTTTAGGGTTAATAGAATCAAAAAAACGAAACCCTAAATTAAGGGTCGATTAAAACCGACTAAAACAGAAAACGATTAGGGTTAAGTTTTAGGCAGCGATTTCATAAGATATAGAACAATAAGCAAGACACAACCCCTCCCAAATAATCACATCCATCAAACCGATTGCATATTATAGAGAATAATAGAGAGGCGGTTTGAATGGGATGCTTAGATCTGATCGGAAAAGGAGGAGAGGTTGGCCGGAAATCGCCCCATAGGGGAGAGAAGAGTTATGGTTTTTAAACTACTAAAGCCATATTCATGTGGGTTGACTTTTACTTTGCCCATATCTGGATGTTTCTAACCACATGACTGAGATAAGTACTGTATGTTTTTTGACAATTTTTTTCAAAGCATCATGTCTAATGATTTAGTTGCTTCATATGTCATTTCCTATGTAGGGGGTGTTTGTTTAACCTTATTTGATCAGCTTATATTGGATAAGCCCCATTTTCCGGCTTATTTTGAGACTTATGAAATATAAGCCGAAATCAAATAAGCTTATAAGACCAGAAAAACCCCTATAACATGTTTAGTTTATGTTTGTTAATTGTTATCTAATAATATAACTTTTATTTGTTACAGCTACAGGTTAATAAAGATATTCTATTAGGGTTTTGGTTAGGGAGGGTGATGGTTAGGGAGGGTGATGCTATTGGATTAAAGGCTCTGCCATTAAGAAGAGTGAAAAACTGTGATTTGTTAGCGGAATGCTATATGGTTAGGGAGGGTGATGGTTATAGCCGGGTAGGGGTAGAAGGAATATGAGTCGGAAGTCGATGAAGAAAAGTAAAGGTGGGGAGTCGGGTGGTGCGGCTGGTGATAGTTATGGGCAGGATGGTTATTCGGAGTATCAAGATGGGTCTGCTGCACCACATACGTCGTTTTTGAGGTTTGTATGCTTATTTTTAATGGAATTTGAGTTCTTTTTATTTTATTGTAGGATTGTGATTGTTTATTGAAACTGCTTGTGCTATTTGAGTTGAATTTAAATCGAGCTATAAGAAAATGTATTGGTGTAACGAAATGTTATAGTCATAATGAGAAGCTGGTAAGTTTGAAAGGGTATTTATGGATTGTTTATTAGTGATTATTTGCTTATTCTTTGCATTTAAAGCTGATAAGCAATCATACACACTCTCTTGATACCTGCTTATCTGTAAAGGAGACGAGCATTTAAAAATGCAATGGATCCAAACACATAAATCTGCTTTTTCTTTTTTAACGATAAGTAGATAAGCAATCCCAAGCACCCTGTTAGCAACTCTCAAGCTGCTTATTATCACTATTAATTAAGTAGATGATTACAAGCAGTTTAGTTTCTATCCAAACACTCAAAATTGCTTATATGTTGTATCAAAATGCAATAAGCAGCTTTAATAAGCAATCCCAAACACTCCTGTAATCGTAGTAATGGCTTCTTACGAAGGTGGTTTGTGTGTGTGTTGTGATGTCACAGACAGCAAGTTGATCCGGAAACAGCAAAATACTTCTCAGAAATTTCAAATGTAATCGAAGGTGCCGAAAATATGGAAGAACGATCATCTATATGTGGAAACACATTGGAAGAAACACGTAGGAAAGAAGTTGAACATGCAACCGATTACATAACTGTTCAAAAGATTTCCCTCGTATTTCAATGGATAAATCCGGATCTCATGTAGCTGAAACAGCTCTCAAATCTTTCGCTGCACATCTTCAAGAAGGTGGAGACCAATCTCTTATTGAAGTCACTTTGAATGATATATGTCAGGCAATTGTTGCCAATCCTGTTGAGGTTATGACCAACTGTCATGGATCTAATGTTCTTCGAAGTCATTTGTGTCTTTGTAAAGGGGTGCCGTTAGATTCATCAGACTTTCATTCCAAGAAGTCATCTGCTTTTCTCGCACAACGGTTAAATCTGAAGACCTTTTGGTCGGATGGGAGTGGATTCCACGGGACGCAGATGGGATTTCCTGATATGTTAAAGTTTCTTGTGGCAGAGATTCTTAAAGCTGCTAGAAAAGATATTGAAATTTTGCAATTTGATCAATATGGTAGCTTAGTTCTACAGACTGCTTTGAAGTTGTTGGTTGGATACGAGGAGGAGTTATCACATGCGATTCCGGTTATTTTAGGCTGCAAAGGGAATCTCATAGACAGCAATGCTGCCAAAAAACTTTTGGGTTTAATGAAAGAAGCTGCGTTCAGCCATTTAATGGAGGTTTGAATAATATTATTTAGTTTTTGCTTTACATATCCAACTCTTTTGTGGGTTCTAAAACTATTGATTCAATATTGACATTGTTGTCTTTTTAATGCAGGTCATCTTAGAAGTTGTTCTTGTACACCGAGTTAATAACAAAGGTTTTTAAAGGTTCATTGTATGAGATGTCTACTCATTACTGAGGAAACTTTATTGTTCAAGCACTAATTTCTCAGGCTAGAAGTGAGGATCATGTAAGTGATCCAAAAGTTTCGAGCATTTTTTATGTTGGTTAACACTTGCCTTAATCTGGAAACTTTGACCCGTATGGGCGTTTAACCCTTAATTTACTTTTTTTGTCACATATAGGTTAAGCTGATTTGGAAGGAACTTGGGTCAAGATTAAAGATCTTTTTGGAATGGGCAAGTGGGGGTCGTTGCTTCTCTTCTTTCTGCATGTCAGAAGCTCCATAGCCATGAACAAAAGGTATGCGATGTTTCTCTCTATCGACTCACTACACTTTGAACTAAAATTTATCATTTTCTAATCACCGCTCTTTTTTTATTTTGTTTGTAGTGTTTGTCAAGCTCTTACTGGTGCTATATCTGTGGAAACCGAGTCCCCGAGGTGCATTGTTCCTCGGATACTATTTCTTGATAACTACTTCTACTGCAAAGATAAATCCAACTGGGATTGGCCAAGTGGTGCTAGGAGTGGGGGGGGGACATTGATTCTTCAATCAGTTTTTAAATTTCCAAGTGTAGGTGACATTTTTTATTTATATATGCTCTTAACTTATGTTCCCTCAACTTCATTATCTATCGAAAATTGTTCTTTCCATCATGAATCCTGGAAAAAAAAGTAGTTCCTGTAGAATAGGGTTAATTGCGCATAAGCAGCATCAGCTCTATGCAATGGTATATTACAACATGCTTTCGCCTTTTTACCAATTGATGTCACTTACATACGTTTGCGTAAAAAATCTTTGTGTATTGCATACAAAGGGGAATAAAAGAAAATGTATGCAATGACAAAAATGTGAAAGTATGATACATGGCGCAATTAGTTAATATTTGTACGTGCTTGTAGCATATTGTACTAATCGTTTTGGTGTTATTTGTTCTATAGGATTTATCTCGAGTATGACATCATTGGAAGAAGACCATCTTCTTGACACCATAAAGGACTCTGGAGGGGCGAGGGTGATTGAAGCTTTTCTTACTTTTTTTGGGTAAAGGGAAGTAATCCTGCACCCTGGTAAATAGATTAACCAAAAAATGTTTAAGTACAAAGGATATGGGTGGATCCCATATCTCAGCCCGTTACATAGGCACTTACATGATCAACACTATATAAGAATGACAGACCATTCTTATAACTTACATAATAAAACTAACAATCTACAATGAATATACAAGTGAGTATGAAAATGAAAAACAAAAACATGCATCACTTAGGTAGCATCAACGCCATAGTCATTGTAAAACTTCAAATCATCTTCCATGCGATCCAGAAAAATGACCCATAAAGAAATCCATGAATCACGTCATGAATCCTCATAGAAATTGAACTTACCACCCAACCGCCACATTCACGATCCGCCCAGCAAATCGATCAATAGTATACCCAATACGCTCGTATAGCATACCCAAGACCACAACCAGGACTGATATACGAGGCATGAACAGAATATCACATAACCAATCATCACATAAGATCATGAGGACCATAAATGCAAACAATAATAGGGTAATCAACCCTAACTTACAGCAACATCCAACCAGACCAAAGCAAATCATAGATGAACCAGATCGTATAGCAGACTAACAAGAAAAAACAAATCACAACGCCTCATGTATGATATACAATTCGATAACACCCCACCAGGTCTGATAACGCACCCACGATCTCCACATAGTGTTCAAAAACCCTAACCTTAACAGCTTAGTGTTTCAAACCCAGAAAGAAATCCATAGGGACGATAATAGGGCTTTCCAACCCTAACTTACACTGATCGTACAAAAACCACATAGACACCAGGTCTTATGAAATTCAAACGACCAAAACACTAGGGTTTATAACCCTAACTTCCAGCAGATCTGACCCAGAAATAAGAATATGCAGATCGACACTTCCAGGACATAGAATACGATGGGGTTTTTGAACAAGGATACCCGAAAACTTGACTTCCATCTCTCTCTTAAACCCACGTGCATAATACCATAGATCTGATAAGGACCTTGAAGGAATTAACATCCAGTCGTAAAACCGATCAAACCCTTAAAAGGGTTACTTGCACCACGAAAGAAACCAAACCCTAAATATTTAGGGTTTCATTTATACAATAAAGAACCAATCGAATCCACCCAGCCTTAGTAATATAAACAATAATCGCAAGAGGCAGACACCAGATCAGATCGAGCCAACAATATAGGGCAGTTAATAAACCGCCATAAGATAAACGATCTGTAGAGCAACCACCGAAACCCTAAAAATCAACAAGAAGAGTGATATACGGTACGGGTTCCGATCATGTAATATGGACGATCTTATGAAGAAAACAAGATAAAAACCACCCCTCAACCCTAACAAACCAGAATCTAATTTGTTAATTCAATAATCCAATTAAAGATTAATGAAAAAACTAATAGAGTAGGAAGAATTTGGCCGGATTTGTTAGGGTTGGAGGGGGGCTGAAATCGCCCCTAGAGAGAGAGAAACGATTTAGGGTTTTTTTCTCTTTTCAACTGTACGCTAGCTTTTCTTACTTCAGACGCTTCTGGGAAACAAAAGCGTAAATTAATCATCAAGTATGTATCTGCATGTCTCCTTTGTGGTTGAAAATCCAATATGTCTTTAGTTTTTTTTTTTTTTTTTTTTTTTTTTTTTTTTTTTTTTTTTTTTTTTTTTTTTTTTTTTGTATTTATGTTCGACTTGTTTCTCTTTGGACTTGTGCTGTGTATGTGAAGACTTAAAGGACATTTTGTCGAGCTTTGTGTGCTTCAGTCTGGTTCTTTTACAGTCGAGAAGTGCTTTGATGTGAGCAGTCTGGCTTTGAGAGAGGTTATTGTAGCAGAGATGTTAACTGTTCAAGCAGAGCTCTCAAAGACAAGGCAGGGCCCACATCTCTTGCGGAAACTTGATATCGACGGGTATTTTCTTTTTCCATATTAAGTTCACTTATATAGCTTAAACTTGGTTTTTTTTTAAGTTGAAATCACAATTGATAGCGACTCAATAATCATGTTTTTATTTTCATATTTAAATAGGTATGCAAAACGACCTGATCAATGGAAATCAAGACAGACTTCAAGAGAATCTGCATACAATGATTTCATATCTACATTTGGCTCAAAGGAAACAAAATCAATATATGATGCATCCTTCACAGAAAATCATCCAAAATCACAGCAAGAGAAGCTCAAGGACATAGTGTAATAATAATAATAATAATAATAACAATAATAATAATAATAATAATAATAATAATAATAACAATAATTTATTTAATTCATTACAAAATCAGTTAGTTTAAGTTATTTTCAAATTTATTTAACAATATTTAATTTAAATTATTTTTAAATAATTTAAATCATTTTTAATTAATTTAAATCACTTTTAATTTATTTAAATCGTTTTTATGTCATAGAAATTATTTTCATTTATTTAAACATTTAATTAATTTTATAAATTAAATTATTTTTAATTAATAACTAATTTTAATTCATTTAATTAATTTTATAAATTAAATTATTTTTAATTAGTTATAAAAATTTATATTTAATTTAAATTATTTTTATTTAATTTAATTCAATTTTAATTAACTATTATTATTATTGTTATTGTTGCTGTTGTTATTATTATTATTATTATTATTATTATTATTATTATTATTATTATTATTATTATTATTATTATTATTATTATTATATTTTATAATAATAATAATTTTCATTAAACTTGAAATTTTTTACATAAGGTTGGATGGGAGTTTAGACACAAGTTGTGCTCTCACTCCTTTCTGAATACAAAAGCTAACTCTATGAAAGATAAAAACACCACACTTAACATTATTTGAGTGGCTATTAGCGATAGACTTAATACGTGAAAGGGTGTTCAAAGCCTCTGTATCAAATTCCCCGAACGTAGAAAAGGCGAAAGGTATGAACTTGTATCCATTGTCCTCACATTTGGATGCATATTTTCTATTTTTCTTCTCCACAGCATTGTGCAAGGCTGCCCCAGGAGCACATGAAGTCGCCCCAATACCAGCAAATGGAGAGATGCCAGTCACATCCAAACATGTATCTTTACCTTGATGCCAATTAAATAATAACAAGTCTGCAGGACGTAGCTCCTTACCATCTTTCGATAGGAACCCCATAGGAGCTTCCTTTCGCACCATGATCCCAACCTTAGAACAGATATCCACAAGAATGTCACGCACCAGATTATGTCTGAACTTCACACCCACTTCACTAGAGCAGTGGACCGCGTGATCCCCCCATATATCCATGCGATGCACGTTACAACTCGGGCAAAGACTACCTTCCGAGAACATAGGTACAGTAAGCCTATAACACAGCACAGATCGGAATTGGCGATGGTTCATCCTCTGACCTAAGCCGTCAATAGGGATGGTGAAGAGAAAATCCTGTGCATGTGGGGCGCGTATGCAACTTAGAACAGCGACCTGTCTAGGGCTTAGTGAGTACTTAGAAACAAGGTCTTTCTCGATGACATCAAAGTAACACTTTGCCAATGTTTTCATCATTTGGGGGGCAGAAGCGTCATTGGTGACAGCGAGAGCGTCAATGTTACAAGCAATGTTGAAAGTGTCAAGAGCATGCTGAAAAGAAGGACCATAGGGGACATTACCAGATTTAGCCAGTATCTTGTCTTGCAGATCACTTGTTTGCAAACGAGAGGCGAGAAAAGTATACTGGCTAATGTCGCCCGCTGAAAGGACACCAAGACCACCCAACTTGATTGGAAGAGTGGCCAGCCGCCACTGCCAATCACCAAACCCCGGCCCTGAGGCGGTAACAATCTTCTCCAAGGAATTGCGTAACGACCGATCAAACTGAACCTGTGCCTCCAGTAAATACAAAGGGGAGCATGTCCTCAAAGCATAAGATAATTTTGCAACCCCAGCACAACTGCGAAGAAGAAGGAGCTCGCATTGGGGATCATGAAGTTTGTGGATTGCCTCCATTAGGTTGATGGTTTTAGAAACCCTTTTCAAAGCCAAATCCCGACAAAAACTATCATCCAAACTGACTGAACCACCAAGGAGTTTGACCCCATTGATCGGGCGAAAGATATTTATAGGAAAAACACCCTCTGCCCTACTACGAGGATCCTCCACAGGCCAAAAAAGTTCAGTTTTGTCGACATTCAAAAACACACCACGAGCCGGACCATCCGTCCTAATGATGTCAAGTGCCTTGGCAACCATAAGGGTGTCTCCAAAAATGGTACCATCATCAAGATACCAAGCCTGAAGGGTAAGGGCACAAGACTGATTAATAGACTGGACCAAAGGGTGCAAAGCTAGGGCAAAGAACAAAGGACCCAACGGATCCCCTTGTTGAACACCTTGACAAGACCAAAGGATAGAGTCTTCATAATAAAGCCTAGCAGGTCGGGCGTAACAAAACTCAACCCAAGGAGCAATGGATGGGCAAAGCGCCCTGGCTTCCTGAAGTTAAACGCTCCTGTCGACAAGGTTGAAAGCATTCTTAAAATCCACCAAAAGCATAGAAAGCCCAACCTCGTTACCCTTAGACTCAATGAGCATATTCACAGAAGCCACCTTAGAAACAGCCTCACAGCCCCCAGGAACACCAACACCAAATTGAAAGTCCTGTAGATAAGTGTTTAAAGAGTTACCAATAGAAGAAGAAGCCACCTTAGAAACAAACCACGAGCCGGACCATCCGTCCTAATAATAATAATAATAATAATAATAATAATAATAATAATAATAATAATAATAATAATAATAATAATAATAATAATAATAATAATAATAATAATAATAATAATAATAATAATAATAATAATAGAGATTGTCCTGTCCTCTTACACCATGTTTGGAGTTTGTTTGGATTACTTCACGTACTATTTTGGTTATGGATCAGTTTGGGATACCTTGTGTTGGTACCATATTGTTTGGAGTATCGGACAGTTAACTATGCACTACAGAAAGTATTTTTTAACGTCTGCGCTGGTTTTCTGTTCTGGATCTGATTATGGCCAAGTTTTGGATTCGCATATGCTGCTGTGGAATGCTGCTAATATGATTAATATGCCTGCATTTATGGATTTAGGGTTGATGTTTCTTGATGAATCACCCGTCCTCAAGGCTGATATTGATGATAGGGAGTCCTGTGATGATTTGGATTGTTCAAGCTCAAGTTTTTGTTATTGCCATCTGTCACGGGTTATTATTCATACAAATGATCTTTTGGGTGAGCTGCTGCTTGCTGATTCTCCCACCTTCATGGCGGTTATTAGCAGATTTGAAGTGAATGGGGATGCTATGATGTTATTGGTCTCAAGCCTGCTTAAGAACTCTTGCAGCCTCGTGGTCCCTGCTCTACTTGGTTTTTGCTTGCTGGAGCATGCTTGCTGCATTACTATGACTGATATGTATGGTACTTCCCCTTTGCTCAGTCCTAGCAGCCTAGCTTTCTATGGGTTATCATCATATGGTGATGTTTGGAGGTGTATTGGTTGGTCCCTTTGCATTGGCCCATGTATTCAGAGTATGATGGTAGCTCTAGATCAAGCTTGTTTTCCTGCTATGACCTGTAGCTTTGGGGGCTACCTTGGATATGTTTTCTGGGTTTGGTTATTAGATTTTGCTATCTTAATGCATTTTGTATCTGAATGGGGTTTGTCCATTTTGATTTGTTTTATTTTGCTTCACAGTCAGGAAAGGGGCTGTTTAGGGGCTGTCCTAACAGTTTCCTTTTCTTGTGTTATTGCTTGTACATAACCTTCTAATTTTTTTCTGTTTTAATAAATTTTACCTTTGAAAATAATAATAATAATAATAATAATAATAATAATAATAATAATAATAATAATAATAATAATAATAATAATAATAATAATAATAATTATTATTATTATTATTATTATTATTATTATTATTATTATTATTATTATTATTATTATTATTATTTTATTTTTTTAATTTTTTTACAAAGGTAAAATATATTAAGTAAAATGAAAAGGTTATGTACTCTAGATATAGCACAAGAGGATAAAACTGCTAGGACAATCCCTAAACAGTCCATCGCCTAGGAAACACTTTTGGAGAAATTTAAAACATTTATAATTTATTTAAATCTTTTCAAAATCAGTTCAAATCATTTTTAATTAATTTAAATAAATTATATTTAATTTAAATTATTTTTAATTAATGTAAATCACATTTAAATTATTTAAATTATATTTTCAATTAATTTTAATCAATTTAAATACTATTTCTAATTTTAATAATTTATAAATCATATTTTAGTTAAATTTACAACTTAAATAATTTAGTCATTTTATTTAATTTAAATCAGTTTTAATTAATTTAAATAATTTAAAATTAATAGAAACCGTTTTTATTGAATTTTAATTATTTATAAATCATTTTTAATTTATTAAAATGATTTGTAAATTATTTAAAATGTTTAATTATATTACCCATATGCGTAAATTTTAAAATTTTGGATGGTGATAATTATTTAAATCAATTCAAAATTATTTTTAATTAGTTCAAATCATTTTCAATTAATTAAAATTATTATTATTATTATTATTATTATTATTATTATTATTATTATTATTATTATTATTATTATTATTATTATTATTACTAATCGGATAACTGAAATAATTTTAATTTTTTATTATTATTATTATTATTATTATTGTTGTTGTTGTTGTTGTTGTTGTTGTTGTTGTTGTTGTTGTTGTTGTTGTTGTTGTTGTTGTTGTTGTTGTTGTTGTTGTTGTTATTATTACTAGTCGGATACCTGCGCACAGCGGCGGCGATAAATATAGTTATATTATAAATATAGGGAATGAATTGCTAACCCAGCTCTCCTCGCAATTCCCTACCCGCTTAGTGAATTCATTTCACAACACTCCGAATGTATATGTGTTCGTTGTATGTGTTTGTTTGGTTTTCCGTAGCTTTCTCGTGACATCATTATTATTGCATATACAAAGACTCTCATAATCTCTTACCCGTCAAACACTCCCCTTATAAGCCTACAATTTAAATGTTTTATATAATAATATAGATTATTATTATTATTATTGTAATTAATTTAAAACAATTTTTATTAATTTAACAAAGAAATCGTTTTTATTTAATTTAAATTATTTATAAATCATTTTTAATTTATTAAAATGATTTGTAAATTATTTAAAATATTCAATTATACTACTCGTATGCTTAAATTTTAAAAGTTTGGATATTGATAATTACTAATAAATTATTTAAAATATTTTTAGTTAATTTATATTCATTTTTAATAGTAATTTTCAATTGATTTAAATTATTTTATTTTTAATAATTAAAATAGTTAATATTTAATTTAAATTAGTTTGAATTGATTTAAATTATTTTTCATTTATTTAAATCACTTTTAATTTATTTAAATCATTTATAAATCATAGAAATTATTTTTATTTAATTTAAATTACTTATGTTAAATTTTATAAATTTTAATCATTTATAATTTATTTAATTCATTACAAAATCAATTAGTTTAAGTTATTTTCAATTAATTAAAATAATTAATATTTAATTTAAATTATTTTAAATAATTTAAATCATTTCTAATTAATTTAAATCACTTTTAATTTATTTAAATCGTTTTTAAGTCATAGAAATTATTTTCATTTATTTAAACATTTATAAATTATTTAAAATAACTAATTTTAATCCATTTAATTAATTTTAAAATAATTAAATTTTAATTTTATAATTAGTTTAAAAATTTATATTTAATTTAATTATTTTAGTTAATTTAATTCATTTTTATTAACTATTATTATTATCTAATTATTATTATTGTTATTGTTATATTGTTATATATTTATTTTTTTGGGTAAAGGGTAATTCACCCTGGTAAAATATATAACCACAAAAAAATTACAATAGAGTACAATGGAATGTGACTGAAAACGTCACATTAACCTCAAGACAAAGCTTGAACAACCACTAACCCCTAGCACGCTTGTGACAGGCCACAAAGCGGAACAAACTCAAACTATAAATAACTTTAACAAGAACACCAATGGGGAAAAACCACTTCAACGAGCATGAATCACCAAACCAAATCATCCTCTTCGAATCGGGAGGAAGAGGATACTGCTTCCTTAAAAAAACCTTCCCAAGAAAGAGAACAGCTCGCAATTGGCACTCCCGACTCGAGCCATCCACATCCCAACAAGCCGTACTAGAACCCAAATACTTCAACGAACCCCAATCCTCCAACAGAAAAATATGAGAGAAGCAATCCATTAACTAGTAGTCCGGATGAGAGAATTAGGTAACTTCCAACGATGTAAAAAAGCCTCCACTTGAGTCGTCCTTTTAAATCTGCATGTAAGAAGCTTGTGTTATTGTTATTGTTATTGTTATTGTTATATTGTGTTATTATTATTATTATTATTATTATTATTATTATTATTATTATTATTATTATTATTATTATTATTATTATTATTATTATTATTATTATTATTATTATTATTATAACATCACTTTATTAGAAACAAATAGGATTTACAAGTTAGAAGGGAGCCGAGATACTAATTGGGCTCCCACTCCTCTAGCTATAGAAAAGTTAATCCTATTAAAAATATGAGAAGCAACACGTGCTCCAATGTCTTGAGTCATCGAAAACTTTCGAATACGCTTCAATAGAGTCACATCGTCCTTCTCAAGTTCCCCAAAAGAAGAGAAAGAGAAGGTGTGACTACCCGGAAATTTCCAGAGTTATTTCTATACGAGACTTTCCCCGTTTCTCATAAACGGATCCTTTCTGAACTCTTTTGATTTTAAAACAAGAAGTTATCTCCCGAAACGTGAATTTCGTACACAACGCGTACTGGCACAACCAACGATTTGTTTTGATTATTTTATTATTCATGAGAAACGAGGCGTACGAATGGTCGTTTTTATTTGAAAAATTATTCTAAACGCGAATATTAATTTATTCGGGCAACGAGAAATAAAGGTACACATATTTATAATTAAAATTAATGGAAAAACGATTTTAAATTTTATGGAATAACTTTTGGATGCTCGGGAAATAGTTATAACATGATTTACTTGTCTCGTTCACGCATCGTTAAGAATATGAAGAAATTGACAGTTTTAGTCCCTGAGGGCGCGCTAGGGTTTGCCACAAGTCCCAAGATACCCTATATAAACAACTCATAATAGAATTTAGGGTTTATTTTTTTCTCCTTCTCCCTCTCTCCTCTCAGCCGACAACCACCCAACCTCTCTCTTTATTTTTTCGGCAACAAAATCCGACCACCGGCGCTCCACCGCCGCTCACCCTAGCACACCGCCACTACCAACTTGTTCCTCTTAATCTCCTCATCATTTCCATATACCCCACGCGCCTAGAAACCCCCTCTCTCGGTAACTATGATTTTTCTGGCGAGTTTTCCGGCAACATAAGTGGAGGTAACGAGTATAGATCGAAGGTATATATCTTTCCGGTGTTTGTTTGGTTCGTGACTGCGAGTTCCTGCACCACCACAGCCAGTAGAGGTAATTGCGCGAGTTGATGTTGTTATTTTGGTTATTGCTAGAGTGGTCGTTGTGGGCAAGGGTTGACAGTCGAGAGTCAAGGCAGAGACCATTAGGGTCTCGGCAATGGTAGTTGTTGTTGTGTGGTTATGTTGATATTACCGTTGTTGTGTGTGATCGGTGTGGTACGCTTATTTTGAGATTAATGTATGTTGAAAGTAGATTAGAATTCGGATAAGTTTTGGTTGCATTTGTTCGGTTGTCGCGGTAAACGGATTTGAGCCGAGACCTCTTGGTCTCGGCATAACAAGTCAATGTGTATTGGTTATAGTTTGGTGTCGTGAATGTGTTGTGTTGGGTTGGATTTGGGCTCAACAACCCATAATAGTTTGATGTTTAGTATTCATGGGTTCATAAGCCCAAAGCGATTATAAAGAGTGTGGTTTATTTGTTTGGTCAAAATAAAAAATTGATTAACAGGTTTGTTTGTATTGTCAAGGTATGCTTTGGCACGTTTCGGATTACACTTGGGAATGTGAATTGGATTTGAAAACGGATTTGAATTATTAAACTGGGATGTTTGGACAATTATGAATCGTTATCGGACTTGCGATATTAGATAGCGGACTTATTGAACATTTTGACTCAAGACGGTATAATATATTAAATTCAAAATGAACTTAATATATTAAACACGAAACGGACACAAAATCTTCAATAAAACCAAAACTAATATTTACGAGAATAATAACGAGACATAAACTTGTTAAATATTGTAATTTCAGTTTTGGTTAATCCAAGTCTCGACGACTTGAGAAAAACTAATTTTCTTAGTTAAACTCATTTTTATTATAAAACGATTATGTTTTATACAAATTATTTGGGGATAACGGGGTAAATACCGAAACGTACAAACTGATTTATTTACTTGAGGTGTTTGTTTGTCTTTAACTTCTAGGTTGTCTACATGGTTTGAGTTCTCGTCAGTATTCTCTCGAGTTTGTTGATGTCCCTTCTCTTTGGCGTGAGTTGTCTGTCGAGTCTATGTCTTCTTACCACACCACACGAAACGTTGAAACTAAGCTTTTGATGAGTTTTGAAAACTGAGTAATCCACGAAAACTACGACACTTTGTCTTTTATAGACTTTATTACTTTTGCGAGACGTATTTTGAGATAATCATATACGTATTAGGTTGTGCCGATCCTCGACCGTTGTGTACCGCCGTGCTTGTACCTCCGTGTACCGTCGTGCCGTATGTTTTGAGACCGTTGTGATATGCTCTAGATGCCAGTTGTGTCAGTTGTGATCTTGCATTGCTGTGGCTAAGGTGAGTTCATGGCCCCTACTTTTACCGGTTTTCTAACTATTTTCGGGGGAGAATACATGCTCGTTTTTAACTAAACTCATGACTGTTTATTTGGAACACGTGAACTATTTGCTCTATTTTGACTATTTGGCTGATATATTTGACTTGGTTATTTGATGGCATTACGTGATTTATCTGGTATTCATACGTGAAAACTTTTAAACTCTTTTGAATGGACCTAACCTCGTTTTGGAATTGCTATAACTCGTTGACTGGCTAAGAGTTAAACTTGCGGTAGATGTTGACTTAGTTTAGGGTAGCAATCCCTTGCTATAACCATGATGCCTAACTAAGAATAGATATCTGCTTACGGCCTAGACCAGGGTAGCAACCCCCTTGCTATAACCATGTCACCTGGCTAGAGTCGCATAGGGCCCTACTTGAGATCTCGTTATGATATTGGAATGATTGATATTGGAATGATTGACATTGGAATGATTGATATTGGAATGATTGGTTATGATATGAGACCCTCCTTGAGGGCGGCTCATGATTGGTTATGATATGAGACCCTCCTTGAGGGCGGCTCATGATTGGTTATGATATGAGACCCTCCTTGAGGGCGGCTCATGATGTGGATTTCGTGATTATATCTAACTTAGTCCAGTGTAGCAAATCCCTTATCTTGGTCCACCTACTACTTTGTTTACCTAAACCAAATCTTATTTGGCAGTGGGTTGTAAACACACAGGTTGCAAGTCTTGTATGGGCGGGACTTGGGACTGAGTGGATTTACAATGCCTTTGCTAGGAAATCGTTATCTGAATGCTTTACATTTTAAACTAAAACCTATGAACTCACCAGCGTAAGCTGACCCTTTTAGCATGTATTTTCAGGTTTAATGCTATAGCTTATCTCTGGAGGCGCTTGGCAAGGGGCATGGTCATAGACGACTCTGATGAATATATTTGGGACCGCTTTAATCGTTTTTGGGCCTTACTTCCGCACTATATTTTAAATGATGTAAACTTAAGGTTTTGATAATGAAATTTTATTCTAAACGGTTAAGGTGAAACTGTTCTTTGAACCTTGTGTTGTGATACCAATTGAGTAGCACCCCAGTGACATGTATGCTTCTGCTGGACCCGATTTTCGGGGTGTTACAGAAGGGGAGGAACCCATATCCCATACCTACGCACTTGGCCTCATACTTGACGCGTTTACGTTGTGCAGCCTCAATCACCGCACGACCCAACACGAAATCAACCATACCAGTTTGCGTCAAGGGCGATGATCCCGTCAAATCAACGCATACATCAAGTCCTCCATCCCACGAGTAGAGCAACACATCAGCAGGACGTAAAGATTTGTCCCATTCACCACAAAGTCCAATGTCATCCTCTTTACGAGCCGAAACCCTAGATCGAGAACATATGTCAGCAAGGACATCACGAACCATGTTATGCCGATGTTTAATACCAATCATACCAGCACAAGATACAGCATGGTCCCCATAAATATCACCAGCAAAGACCCTGGAACAGGCTGAGGACGGCATCTGAACAGAAAATAGGGGGACACCAAGCCAATAACATAACACGCAACGATAAGTCATGGCGTTCATAGTCTGTCCCAACCCCGATATCGGAACTACCCTAAGCCAGTCCGAAGTGTAATCCTCCATTTGCGATTTCCACAACGCCATATGTCGAGTAGATAAAGAAAATGTAGATTCAGCAGTTCGGGTAACACGTGTGAAATATATATCTGCCAGTTTCTTCATGAGTTTGGGGGCAGCGATCTCACACGGATTACTTAAAAGATCAATCTCCATTTTCACATTAAAAGCACACAAGGCATCATCAAAGGAAGGCCCAGGGGTTACGATACCAGAATGTCGAAGCAACCTAGTCTGCAGGCTAGCAGATTGAAGTCTAGACGCAAGAAATGCATAGTTCAAGACATCACCTGCAGAATACACACCAAGCCCCCCGAACGCAAAGGTAAAATATATTAGATAAAATGAAAAGGTTATCTACAAGAAATAGCACAAGAGAAAGAAGCTGTAAAGACAACCCCTAAACAGCCCTTCTCTTGCCTAGGAACAAAAAGAGCAAAATAGAAATGGACAATCTCCATTCTTATACAAAAGGAAGCAAATAACTAAGACTATTAATAACCAAAAAACAAGAAACATAATCAAGGCAGCCCCCAAAGCCACAAGTCATAGCAGGAAAACAAGCTTGATCAAAAGCTACCATCATACTCTGAATACATGGGCCAATGCAAAGGGACCAGCCAATGCACCTCCAAACATCACCATATGATGATAAACCACAGAAAGCTAGGCTGCTAGGACTGAGCAAAGGGGAAATACCATACATAGCAGCCATAATAATGCAGCAAGAGTACTCCAAATAGCCAAAACCAAGCAGTGCATAAACCACAAAGTTGTAAAGATTCTTCTATAGGCTTGAGACAAAATAACCCATAACATCCCAATTAACTTCAGTTCTTCTAATAATAGCCATGAATGTGGATGAATCATCAATCAACAGATCACCCAAAAGATCCTGTCTCGTTAAAAAACCTTGGCAAATAAAAACCCTGTGGGAAAAATTTGCACAAGGAAAAAGAGTACAGGAAAAGAAGCAGCCAAAAGTCCAGGAAAATGCAAACATATTGACCATACTAGTAGCAATCCGAATCAGCATATGCAAATCCCAAACCTGGACATTATCAGATCCAAAACAGAAAGCCAACGCAGAAGTTAAAAAATGACTTCTGTAGTGCATAGCTATTTGTCCAATACTCCTTCTGATGTGGTCATGGGGAAATATAATCTTCATATCTTTAGATGCAATCATGAAGAGGGGTGAATCATCACAGTAACCAATCACCTATTATTATTATTATTATTATTATTATTATTATTATTATTATTATTATTATTATTATTATTATTATTATTATTATTATTATTATTATTATTATTATTATTATTATTATATATTTTATTATTATTTTTTTTACAAAGGTAAAATATATTAAGTAAAATGAAAGGTTATGTGGATAAAACTGCTAGGACAACCCGTAAACAGTCCATCTCTTGCCTAGGAAACACTTTTGGAGAAATATAAATCATTTATAATTTATTTAAATCATTTCAAAATCAGTTCAAATCATTTTTAATTAATTAAAAAATTTTATATTTAATTTAAATTATTTTTATTTAATTTAAATCACTTTTAAATTATTTAAATTCTATTTACAATTAATTTTAATCAATTTAAATTCTATTTCTAATTTTAATCATTTATAAATCATATTTTACTTAAATTTACAACGTTGGTCAGCACTTTTGGTGAGGGCATATGTGTTCTCCAAAAGTCAACATTTCAATTGATTTAAATCATTTATAATTTATTTAAATAATTTCAAAATCTAATTAGTTTAAATCATTTTTAAATAATTAGTCATTTATATTTAATTTAAATCAGTTTTAATTAATTTAAATCATTTTTATTAATTTAAATCTTTTAAAAATCATAGAAATCATTTTTATTAAATTTTAATTATTTATAAATCATTTTTAATTTATTAAAATGATTTGTAAATTATTTAAAATGTTTAATTATATTAATTTTTATAAGTTTGGATGGTGATAATTATAATAAATTTTAAAAGTTTGGATTTATTAACAAATTATTTAAAATATTTTTTATTAAGTTTTTGTCCTCTCCGAAAAACCAAAAGTCATTGATTTAAATCAATTATAATTTATTTAAATCATTTCAAAATTAACATTTCAATTGATTTAAATCATTTTTAAATAATTTAGTCATTTTATTTAATTTAAATCAGTTTTAATTAATTTAAATCATTTTAATTAATTTAAATAATTTAAAATTATTTAAATTATTATTATAATATTATCATTGTTATTATTGATATTATTATTATTAATTATTATTATTATTATTATTATTATTATTATTATTATTATTATTATTATTATTATTTTTTTTTTTATTATTATTTTTTTTTATTATCAACATCACTTCATTAAAAACTCATAGAATTTACAAGAAATTGGTGGGAAGCCGAGAAACCAACTGGGCCCCCACACCTCTAGCAATAGCAAAACCAATTCTATTAAAAATATGAACCGCAGCACGCGCCCCAATGTCTTGAGTCATAGAGAATCGTCGAATACGCTTTATTATTATTATTATTATTATTATTTTTAATTTTTAATTTTATTTTTTAAACATCACTTTATTAGAAACAAATATGATTTACAAGAAGTTAGTAGGGAGCCGAGATACTAATTGGGCTCCCACTTATCTAGCTATAGAAAAGCTAATCCTACTAAAAATATGAGCAGCGGCACGTGCTCCAATGTCTTGAGTCATCGAAAACTTTCGAATACGCTTCAATAAAGTCACAGCGTCCTTTTCAAGTTCCCCCAAAGAAGAGAAAGAGAAGGGGATAAACCCATATCCCATACCTGCGCACTTAGCCTCATACTTGACGCATTTACGTTGCGCAGCCTCAATCACCACACGACCCGGCACGAAATCAACCATACCAGTTTGCGTCAAGGGTGATGATCCAGTCAAATCAACACATACATCAAGTCCTCCATCCCACGAGTAGAGCAGCACATCAGCAGGACGTAAAGATTTGTCCCTTTCACCACAAAGCCCAATGTCAACCTCTTTACGAGCCGAAACCCTAGATCGAGAACATATGTCAACAAGAACATCACGTACCATGTTATGCCGATGTTTAATACCAATAATACCAGCACAAGATACAGCATGATCCCTATAAATATCACCGGCAAAGACCCTGGAACAAGCTGAGCACGGCATCTGAACAGAAAATAGGGGGACACTAAGCCGATAACATAACACGCAACGATAGGTCCTGGCGTTCATAGTCTGTCCCAACCCAGATATCGGAACTACCCTAAGCCAGTCCGAAGTGTAGTCCTCCATTTGCGATTTCCATAACGCCATCTGTCGAGTAGATAAAGAAAATGTAGATTCGGCAGTTCGGGTAACACGTGTGAAATATATATCTGCTAGTTTATTCATGAGTTTGGGGGCAGCGATCTCACACGAATTACATAAAAGGTCAATCTCCATTTTCACATTAAAAGCACACAAGGCATCATCAAAGGAAGGCCCATGGGTTACGATACCAGAATGTCGAAGCAATCTAGTCTGCAGGCTAGCAGATTGAAGTCTAGACGCAAGAAATGCATAGTTCAAGACATCACCTGCAGAATATACACCAAGCCCCCCAAACGCAAAGGGTAATGTAGCAAGTCTCCATTGCCAATCGCCAAAACCAGGCCCAGAAGCAGTAACAATACGCTCAAGAGTAGAGCGAAGAGACCCATCAAAAGAAATCTGAGCACGTTCAAAGACCCGGAGAGAGCAAGTGCGCATAGCAAAATATAATTTGGAAATACCAGTACAAGCACAAAGGAGTAATAACTCACACTAGGGATCATTAATCTTAGCAGTAGCATCCATAAGCTCAATGGTTTTTGCAACTCTTTTCATAACAAGCTCACTACTAAAATCAAAGTCCACACTAGCGGGCCCACCCAGTAATTTAACACCATGCAAAGGTCGGGCAATATTAGGTGGGAAAACACCTACAAGTCTGCTTCTGGGATCTTCCTTAGGCCAAAAAACCTCAGTTTTATCAACATTGAGGTGCAAACCACAACGAGGTCCATCCACCATGATAAGCTCTAAAACCTCCCCCACAATCAAGGTATCTCCAATAATAGTGCCATCATCCAGGTACCAAGCATGAAGGGAAAGGCTAAAAGAGTCTCTAATCTTACATACCAAAGGATGTAACACTAAAGAAAAAAGCAAAGGCCCAAGTGGATCACCTTGTTGTACGCCTTGATGTGACCATAATGTGTGTTCCCCATAATATAATCTAGCTGGGCTAGAGTAACAAAATTCCACCCAACGTGAAATAGCAGGACAACGAAGACGAACCTCATGAAGCATAACCTCACGATCCACCAAGTTGAAGGCATTTTTGAAATCTACCAACAACATCGAAAGACCCACATCATCTCCACGCTCTTCAATCACCCGGTTCACGGCATGAAGAATAGCCTCTCCTCCTCCAGATACCCCAACACCAAACTGTAGATCATTTAGATAACCATCCAAAGAATGACCAATCATAGCGGCACTAACTTTGGAAACTAAGCGCCTCCAAACGGTTCCCACAGCAATAGGGCGGATACCATCACCCGGCTTGACCAGCGGCGTGAGAGGAGCACTAGCAATATACTCACCTAACGCCCTGGGGCATTTACCATCAAGAAAAAGGTTCACCACTTGGGTGATAGAAGCGATCAACTCATCAGAAATAGCCACAACAGCACCACTAACACAATCCAAAAGGTGTTGGGCACGCAAACCATCCCGACCACAAGAAGTACCACGAGGGAAACTCTTAATCATATCAAGAACCACAGAAGAAGATGCAATGAGGGGATGATGATCAATAGGTAAAAGAGGCAAAGAAGGAGCCGCTTTGAAAGGGTGTTTAAATTTTAAGTCCTCAAGAGTTGCATCATTATAAGGTGCAACACAAGAAGAAGAAAGAACTCTGACCGCAGCAGTATAATGGCCATCGCAAATCTTCCTCTTACACTGCTTGGCATTACGCTCACCCAAGTCCAAGTTATCCTCATCAATATTAGACCATGATGGGGAGGGTTCAGCTAAAGCCTCCCTCACGAGCTGCAAACTACCACCCGACATGTCCCAAGAACGAATGGCATTAACAATATACTCTTCCTGGCGTTGACGTTTAATAGCAGACCTACCCTCTTGATTACTCCTCGGGCGGAAGGTTTTAAGGATACAAGTAGGCAAAACCAGTAAACTAACCCAGCAAGAAATGTCATCAGGCGTGCAAATCACCTTATCAAGAGCTCCTTTCAAAACCCGAGAAAACCCTAAACGACACTTGGGGGGGGGGATGGATTTAACGGTGCGCAACCCCTTAGACAACAAGGTGTCATGAAGAGGCAAATCAAAACCAACATGCTCATCCATAACCAAATCTTCAACATGGACAGAAGAGGGTATATGTGGTTTCGTGAGGCCGTACAACACGAACCTAACAATACCATCACCACAATCCGGGGGTGGCACAAATTCAAAACCATGACGACACTTAGCTCGGAGAGTATGCGTTTTAAAACAAACACCGCATAGCCAAAGCCCCATACGCTTAAGTGTAACCTCAGCCCTCTCAAAAATAGCCAAATCAGATTCAAGAGAGTGTTTAGTGATAGCTTGAGCCTCACCATTGCAATGTCGGTCACGAAGATGTGTGATCAATGAAGTCTTGGTAAGGTCGTTCCCACTACCATCATGGCATCCACTTAGCCCCGCGAAGGGACAATGAAATCTCACAATAGGCATAGGAAGGAAATACCACAGCAACTAACACAAACCAAACAACACAGCAACTGAGAACTGTTCCACAACAACAATGCAACGTGACTATTCCAGAAAGAAAGCACCACAGCAGCGACCAAAACAAAAAGCAGCAAACAAAAACCTGCTGTCACAGAACCTGAAACCCATAGAACCTCGAAACCTGCTGTCACAGAACCTCGAAACCTGCTGTCACAGAAACTGAAACCCACAGAACCTCGAAACCTGCTGTCACAGAACCTGAAACCCACAGAACCTCGAAACCTGTTGTCACAGAATTCACAGTCCCAAGATACCTCAGAATCACGTACAACAGAACAACAAAACCACAGTACACGAGTACCTCAGAAAAGGTTGTGTACAAGATATAGCACAAGAGGATAAAACTGCTAGGACAACCCCTAAACAGTCCATCTCTTGCCTAGGAAACAAAAAGAAACAAATAGAATTGGAAAAACCCAATTCCAATGCAAATTGCTGCAATACATTAATAGTAACAAATAACCAAAGCATAATAACAAGACAACCAAAGCAACCCCCCAAAATCAACTTTACTTACTACTTTATATGAAATGTTTAAACTTCTACACCTTTGTAAACATTAGCAACCGACTAGTGTGTTCATGATGAAAGAATTCAAGAGTTGATTTGAGTAAAATTTAATGTGATAATCTTGATCTCAATATTGTTTTTACTATCAAATTAGTTTAGATCTATAATAAAAATATTGAAACTCCTGCCCAGATTTTAAGAGCCAAAAACGATTTCACCACTTTGTCCTCAATGAGTTTTGAGCTAAAACAAAAATATGGTGACTTAGCCACATGTCTTAGGGTCCTTTATCCGAAAGCCTTGCATCATAAAACGTCACGATGATTTTTTGAGAAAATGTACACCAAAATGTGTCCAGAAATACATGTCTGTCTTGTAAGGGCCAATGCTCCAAAAATTTGCATAACACCACCTGTTGGTCAAAACATAAAATTTTTAGCTAAGACATAAATAAAACTTTTCCCATTGGTTTCATGTCCATTGGACATGTAGATCAAAAGTTCTACTCAATTTTGTAAGCCTAATTGGATGTTGGAACTTTCAGCATTGAGGCACAGGGGTAAAATAGTCATTTTACCCTAGTTATGTAGTTCCCAGTAAAGTGAGGCCATGATTTTTGAAATGTACCTCGTCATACCTTTCCAAGAATATAAAGCTCACAATTTTATCATACACGGTTTAGAAATAGCAGCCCGATTAGTGCGGTATTTTTATCAAAATTCCATCAGCATTGTGTTTTAACTCATATATAAGCACATATGAACATCATTTTTGACCCATGACTTGTTATAAACCTTACAAAAAACTTATATTATGACTAAATAAACATAAGTATAAATGTTACATATTATTTCCCCGAGCCTAAGACGTGTTATATTTTCTATATAGGTCCTTAGTGGTTTTCGCGGTTTTCCCGTCGTACTTATATTACGATCACCATCACTACTTCGTTACTCGTGATTAATCATAGCCCCTCTCTTTTACTATTTTCACTATATTTTTGGGGTGGAATGCATGACTTGTGTTTTATTTAAATTCTCATTACTAGCTTTGAAACTTTTGGTACATTTATTTTTGGGTAAAGGGGAGTAATCCTGCACCCTGGTAAATATATTAACCAAAAAGAAACATTTAAGTACAATGGATATGGGTGAATCCCATATCTCAGCCCGTTAACATAGGCGAAAAGCTTACATAACAAGATACTTCCTATTTTCTAAACAAGAAAATAATCCACTACTCATAAAAACATAAAAACTCCTATGACGACAAAATTACTTCTTTTGAAGACCTTGGAGCTTGATATCATACATGTCATAAAAAGCATCCAAATTTCCTGGAAGATCGTCAATTTGTGCCGCATAGTCATCATAATCATACTCAAGGTCGTGGCCACCTCCAAATAAGTTCACGGACTCATCAAAAGTGTTCACAACCTCCTCATCACTATCAGAATCGACAATATCACCCACCTTAGAAAATGGGTTCACTTTATTAGTAGCAGAAGTAGACGGAGCAGAAGAAGAACTAGGCTTAATAGCCTCAACCTGCACCTTCTCTTTCACAACACTCACAGGCGGTGCTTGTGATACATTACTAGTCTTTGAAGACCCATCCTCCTTTGCTTCCATTCTTTTGCCAGAATCTAATTCAGCTCCACCCTTGGTCACAACATCAATAGGAAAATCATCAATGTCGACCATATTAAGGACTTCAAACGTATTAGAAGTAGCAACCTTTGTTCCACTCGTACTAGCCACATCAGCGGCCTTCTTCTTTGTAGTATCCACTTTCTTGGGTTCAGGAGGGGGCGCTTTAGGTTGATACCTAAACTTAGGACCCACAACAGGTTTAGTAAAACCTCCTTTACCCGAAGTACTTTGACCACCATTCTTACCCTTATTCTTATTATTGACCATTTTAAAACCATCATTAACACTCGGTTTAGGCTGAGTAGGAGTTGGCACAGATTTAGGACAATCAAGCAACGTATGACCAAAGAGCTTACACGTATCACAACGAGGTGGTTTCCACTCGTATTCAACCCGAATCTTTTCAATAGTAGAACCCGTCCCATCAAGTAATGGAATCTCAATAGTGAGGCTCTCCCTAAGAACCTGATCCGCCTTGACTTCAATCAAACACCTAGCAAAACTACTTCGACCCCATGATTCCAAGCACATTTGACTAGTGTAGGAATCTAACATTTTCGGCGTACCAATCAATGTGGCTAGGAGGCTGAGGTCATCATCAGAAAGTAGCAAGGGGCACATCATGGAATTTGACCCATACCGGAATATTAGTCAAATCCTCTTTAAGGAGGTTGGTGTTTAGGGTCCAAGGTTTAAGAATAATTGGAACATTTCTAGTCATCCACGGACCATTTTTTTTTGGGTAAAGGGGAGTAATCCTGCACCCTGGTAAATATTACACCAAAAACGTTTTAGTACAAAGGATATGGGTGAAGTCCCATATCTCAGCCCGTTATATGGGCACTTACAGGAATGACAAACCATTCCTATAACTTACAAACAGTAAACTACCAATAACCTCAATATAAGAGTGACAAACCACTCTTATAACTAATAATTGGACATTAAATTACAACGACTATAAAAGATAATAAATAAAATACTATTCAAGTAGAAAACACTTGAATCTTCACAAATCGTCATAGAAGTCCAAACATTCCACGAAGCAGCCACATCCATGTTAAGAATAACCACAAACAGCACCATCCTCACCAAGGGACTACAACGTACCACCACTATGACTTTAAACCCATACCGCATCTGCTAGAAGTTCCTTGAAAACTCTAGCTAGGAATGTAACACAATGTATATCTAAAGTCATAGACGAATAATAGGGTAATGATCCCTAACTTACAAATACAACCAACAAAATTATCACCAAACACGCGAAAATGAGCATGAGCCACCAAAATAAGCCATTAGAAAGCAAAACCCAGCGCATGTATGATAATACACTCACCATGTCTGCCAATACTACTACCAGTACTGTACGACCAGGTCTGGGAATGACCAGGTCTGAATAAAGTAAAAAACACCAGCAGTTAGGTAATATGCAGCCATGAACATCCAATAGGGTTATAAACCTTGCGACCAGTAACAGTCGACTAGGATTTAACACAACCCTAACGTACAGTAACACGAACACAGGATCAATATACTAATCAATAGCATACATATCCGTGTAAAAATAGGGTTTTAAGAAACCCTAACTTCCCATAATAAACGTATACCAGACCAAAAAGATTGATTGAAACACCGAACACAGCAGATCTGGGAACAAATCATCGACCACCAAAATAGGGCTATGAACCCTAACTTCCAGAGGACAAATCACGTGACCAAGGATGATCGGGTTTTAGAGCAGGAACCCTCAAAATCCTCGACATACATCTCTCTCTTGATCCCACGTACAAAGACTTACATCCAATAGGAACTCATACATCATCGACAGAACCCTAAAACGGGTTAACTTGCAGCAGATCATAAGATACATTATCAAACCCTAAAAAGGATCTGAACGCGTTGAGCACCAGAACAACCAGGTCGTATCATATATAATGGATCGATTTAAAAGAAAACCGACAATCCTGGATCAAGATACTATCAAGCAGCCAAACCCTAATAAATATAATTGGCAGTATTGAGGGTTTAGGGAAAATGAATTAATAAAAGCACGCCACCACTTCTAAATACAACAACCCTAAAAACTCGATTGCATACCACTAAAACAGAATTGTTTAGTGATAGAGAGGCGGAATTATAGGGATGTTTTGGCTGGAAAATTAAAGAAGGAGGGTGGCGGCTGGATCGCCCATAGAGAGAGAACTGACTAGGTATTACGTACATCAACACCTTTCTTCGAATTGAACTTAAGAAGAAGAACCCCTTTGCATTCATCATGACCTTTTGGATACCATACTTACCCCACGTATTACGTACATAATAATCAACAACCGGGAACGCAATACGTTTACCAAGAAAATAGCCATACAAAGTATTCTCAAATCTAGTGTTTACCTCTTGAACTACTTTCATAGGGATGGAAAGATCAA
This sequence comes from Artemisia tridentata subsp. tridentata, assembly GCA_021014915.2. NCBI lineage: Eukaryota > Viridiplantae > Streptophyta > Magnoliopsida > Asterales > Asteraceae > Artemisia > Artemisia tridentata. The sequence goes on from CP139508.1 coordinate 273,530,554, forward strand.
CCCCATTGGTTTGATTGCTGCACTCTAATGTACGAAAGTTAGACATTCGTTTCTTAGGATCACTAGATGTAGCACCCACATAGGAAACCGGCTTCAAATTAGGTACACTCGCAGTAGTAGTAGGCTATTGCAACACATTAGGAGAATTTTGAGTAGAAGCAACCTGATGTGAAGGATTAGAAGCAGCCATATTCTCCTCATTCTTAGATTGTACTCCATTCATAGCTTCCTCAAAATGAACAAGCATCCAATACCACTTTATCAACCCCACAAGGCTGATTAGCATCAACATAAGTAGAGGGCTGTTCCAAATCACTCGAAGAAGTAGGCATAGTTCTCATCCGGCCAGCACTTGGTGCAACCCCAACTCCATCACCATCAGGAAGGTTAATGTTATCATTAGCAGTCGCAATAGGTGCATTAACCTCACTATTATTCCCTTTAAGACTAGTATCGACATTAGGGTTTTTCAAGACCCTATAGGCCTGCTTTAACTGGGATACATCGGCATTCCCAGATTCACCATCGTCTTGCCCCTTCAACCGATTCATACGAGCAGCCAACTCATCAACATTAACCCTAACATTCCCAGCAGACTTGGTACCTTTAGATGCACCCATGTTGTTTAGAAATCCCTTATCCATCTCTCTATAAACCCACGTACAGCAAAACAAAGTAGACTACCAGATTAATGACCACAAGACAAAGCAAACCCTAACTGAAAACCAGCTAGGGTTTAACGCATAATTACCATGCAAACTAACCACCAGCCATAGTAGTCGATAATAATGAATTAAGTGATGAAGGGTGATCGACTTACAATAAATAAACCAAAGCTTCAACCACCAAAAAATTCAAGCAAGTAAAACAATAATTAATGGACAATTGAAGACCCCCCGTCCCACGATCTGTAAGATATTAAATCGACCCAAATACTTGCATGTAATACAATCGGTTATATGTTAAAATAAAAGAACTGGTAGCGTAATATAACCAAAAGAATTAAATTGAAGACAACACCGACCCACAATGAGTTATATAATTAATATTCAAATAGAATAGCAAAGTCGGTTTGCAAAGAAATCACATGCAACCACCAAAAACGTTATATGGAATAAACAATTGATGATGAACGTTTATGATGGATTAGAATAATCAAAACAAACACAAAGCAATTAATTTAAATCGTTAATATGATGGGATTGAATAAAAACGACTAAAAATTTGCAAAGGTTTGCGATTTCTTTTTTTCGCCAGAGAGATAACTTTTGGTACATTTACTTTAACACTTGAAATTGATTCTGAACTTTTATAACTTGAATTGAACTTAAGACTTGTTTTGAACTTATGATGTGCCGTACGTACTTAAATTTTAGTCTCCCTTGTCTACGGAGCAGGCTTAATTAAGTTGTATATAATAGTTGTTATGATTTACTGTTCGTACATTCGCATTGTTAGTCCCCGATTGATTTGCCGTTCACACTTCAATTTTAACATACCGTTCATATGGCTCCCTTGTCTTCTGAGCAGTAGATAGTATAGATAGCGCTATTAGAGGTCGGCCAACCTCTTGTTCCCCTGTCTACGGAACGCATATTATTTATTTTAGGGGCTTTGCCGCATACTTTATTATGTATATACATGGTGCTTTTAATGTGAACTTGATGAACATGTGTGCTTGACGATAAAATGTATAATCTTCTTTGCAATGGTTTGTGAAACCATAGGTTGAAGTCTTGTATGGGCGGGACATGTAACTGAATGGTTTGAGATTATCGTTGCCATGTGGACTTTTTCTCTAAGACTTTCGACTTACTTTTATATAAAACATGTGTACTCACCAACTATTTTCATAGTTGACCCATTTTCTCATGCATTTCAGGTGATTACCAATAAGTACATTTTATGAAGACACTAGCATAAAGGAGTCTTCATATGTCATGTTTAGTCGGATGTAATAAAATGTCATCTTTTGGAAACAAAACTGTATGTTACAATTGCCGATGTTGGCTAAAACAATGTTGTATTAATGTACTATTTCCTTAAATTTTAATTATAGTATTGTACTATATCTCTTTTGCAATGATTATTGATTGAGTCGCACCTCGCGGTTTCCACCACCGGCAGGGTGTGACAATTGCTCTCATCAAGTGAGCTAGTGTTTAAGGACAACGGCTATCATTAAGTAACGGACAATTGCTCACATCAAGTGAGCCTTTAGGGACAACGGCAATCATCATGTAAGGGACAATTTCCCTCATAAAGTGAGCCTTTAGGGACAACGGCTCTCATCATGTAAGTGACAATTGCTTTTATCCAGTGTGCAAGCATTTAGAGACAACGACTCTCATCGTGTAAAGCGCAATTGCTCTCATCAAGTGAGCAGGTTGTTTAGGGACAACGACTCTCATCAAGTAATGGACAATTACTTTCATCAAGTGAGCCTTTAGGGAAATCGGCTCTTATCATGTAAGGGACAATTGCCCTCATAAAGTGAGCCTTTAGGGACAACGACTCTCATCATGTAATTGACAATTTCTCTTTTCAAGTGTGCAAGCATTTAGGGACAATGGATCTCATCATGTAAAGGGAAATTGCTCTCATCAAGTGAGCAAGCATTTAGGGAAAATGACTCTCATCAAGTAATGAACAATTGCTTTTATCAAGTGAGCCTTTAGGGACCACGACTTTCATCTTGTAAGGGATAATTGCCCTCAGAAACTTAGCCTTTAAAGACAACAGATCTCATCATGTAAGTGACAATTGCTCTTATCAAGTGGGCAAGCATTTAGGGACAATGGCTCTCATCATGTGAAGGGTAATTGCTCTCATCAAGTAAGCAAGCATTTAGGGACAATGGTTCTCATCAACTAACGGACAATTGCTTTCATCAAGTGAGCCTTTAGGGAAAACGACTCTAATCATGTAAGGGACAATTTCCCTTATAAAGTGAGCCTTTAGGGTCAACGGCTCTCATCATTTAAGTGACAATTGCTCTTATCAAGTGTGCAAGCATTTAGAGACACTGACTCTCATCATGTAAATGGCAATTGCTCTCGTCAAGTGAGCTATAATTAGGGACAATGGGCGAATTTAGGGATTAGGGTTTCATACGTATTTTCTCATCAATCACTGTTCATCTATACCTTAAATTTCATTTTATTTTCATAAATCAATCTTAATAATAAATCCTTCTACTATAGATCTTTGTCCGCTTTCAATTTAAAACAAACATCATCCATCCTAGGTTTATAATTTCATTTTTCTGTTATCTACTCCACTTTCACTGTTCAACGTTTCCATTTCATTTCATCTTTCAATCTCTGGATTTATCATGTTCTTGATTCATTAATCACTATGTCTGATTCAAAACATGATTCCAACCCTTTTCCGTCCTCTAATAGGACGGATTCATCTCTGAAAGCTAAAAAAACCAACAATGAATCCATTAAGTAGATCTGCTATGAAACATGCGAATATGCTTGGTAATACTCCTAAAAGCACTTTCAGAAAGGTTAGTTTGAGATCTGCTTCAAAAAGTAATGATGGAGCTATGGAAATGGATGATTCGGTGTATGAAGATGGGGTTTCTGAGTCTACTGAGGGTTGTGAGGACTTGGGAGGTTCTGTTTCGGGTATGGATGATTTGGGAAGTGTTGGTGATAGATCTGAGGCTGGTAAGGAATTTTCTGTTAATGATACTATTTCTGGTAATTATGAGGGTAGTAAGAGGGATATTATTGATGAAATTGCTGATAGTTTGAATAATGGGTCTGCATCTGTTAGTACTAAGTCTGTTGGTGATAAGGGTAGTGTTAATAAGCCTAATGTTAGCAATGTTATGCCTGATATTCCTGTTCCAGTTATGGAAAACCCTGTCCTGAATCCTCACCCTGTGTCTAGTAAACCTAAAAGTCCTACTAAAGTGAGATTTGGGGATGTGAAGGTTCCTGGTGTGTTTAAAGTTAATGGGAAAGTTAGTGGTTTAGGTACGGATGATGGGGCTGTTAGGAATTTTGTAGCAGGTGAGAGTAGTGTAGTGAAAGATAGCGTGATGGCTGAGAATGTGGTTGAGAAGAACAATAGATCATTTCGTGATGCTGTTGCAAGGAGCTTTGGTGGTAATGGAAGTAATAAACTTCATTTTGTTCCTACATCAGTTATTGGCGAAGGCCGTGTAGTTGCTAAAATGGATCCGATTTTAGAAGAAGGTTGCAAAAGATGGGGTAATACTGTGGTTGGGTTTTTTGTTGGTTTCCGTATGAACTATAGAGATCTTGTTTACCATTTAAAGAAAATGTGGCGACTGTATCAGTTGGAGGATGTTGTCATGAATCAAAATGGGATGTGTTTTTTCAATTTTAAGTCTAGGGATGGGATGGAGCTTGTTATTGAAAATGGTCCTTGGTTAGTTGATAATAAGCCATTATTCGTGAGAAAGTGGGAACCAGGACTATGTATGTCAAAACCTGAAGTTACAAAGGTTCCGGTTTGGGTTAAAATTTATGATATCCCCTTGGAAGCATGGAATGTTGAGGGTATCAGCAGGATTGTAAGCAGTATTGGTATTCCGATAATCATGGACAGGATGACAACCTCCATTTGTGAGAAGCCATATGGAAGAGCATCGTTCGCCAGGGTTCTAGTGGAGATTGATTCTAGTAAGGCTTTAGTAGACAATGTTGAGCTGTGGTATGAAAGCTTGGGCAAAATTTTAAAGTTGTGGGTTGAGTACGCTTGGGTCCCACCACGTTGTGAGGAATGTAAGATATTTGGGCACTACCTAAGCGAATGTGCTAGAAAGGTTAACACGGTTAGAGCTGGTAACAAGGAAGGTGAAACTGTGAAACCTACTGATATGAAGAATGGTAATAATAATGAGGGGGCTGGTAATGGTAATGGTGATGGTGATGAGGGGTGGAAAACTGCTAATAATCGTAGGAATGGTAGTGGTGTTGGGAATAAGGTACGTCAAGGGACATTTGGTGGCTACAATGTTAGAAGGAGTGTCAATGGTTATAGGGCAGGTTATAACAATACAAGTAATTCTAATGTGGGCAATGTGGGTAATAAGGAGACAAATAAGAGATTTGAACCTGTCAATAACAGTAATGTAGGTAATGTGGATGAGAGTGTTGTTGTGAATGATAATGGGCAGCCTGCTAATAAGGACAAGGGTAAGGTTGATGAGGGTGTTAGTAGTAATGAAGGAAATCGTAACAGTGGGAATGTTGGAACTAAGAAGAATGTGCCAAAAAAGAATATGGGTAACAAGACTGGTAACAAGAATGGTAGTAGTAACAAAAGTGGTGATAGTGGGAGTTCTAATGATGTGTTGGGGTCCAAGAATGTAAGTACTAGTAATCGGTTTGATGTTTTGGGACAAGATAATAATAATGAGAACATTGAGTTGTGGAATGAAGTGAAGTCTCAAGTGGATAAGGCATGTAATTCTGGTATCCCTATTTTGGAAAGTGTTATTAAAGGCTGGTCTGATGAAATGATAAAGTTTTATACAGTTAAGTGGAATGACAGTGTTATGAGGAATGGTTCACCCGAACAGCAGTTGGAGTTGAAAATGAAGGATTTGACCAACCGTATTATTCAGCTTAACCTGAATCTCAATAAAAATGCCAATTTGAATGCTGAAAAGATGATGAAGAACTCTGTCTTGACTACTCATGATAGCAGCGATCTTTCACTTGATGAGTTTTATGCTGAAGCATATCGTGCGGAGTTAGCTAAAGTGGAGGGTTTGCAAAGGGAGAGAGGTTTTGCTGAAGTTGATCTTTTTCTCTTATCCAATAAGCCTCTTGATAGTGTTCGTAAAGGTATGTGGACTGATGATATGTTGGAATATTTCTCGAGCAGATGTGATGAGATTAGAAGTGACAAGATTAATGGTCACACAGCAGATGTAGCTTGTTCTAACTCTATTAATGAAGTGGAGGAGGTTACTACAGGCTCTGCTCAGTTCATGGTACAGAATGAAGTTGTTAATGATATTGATACATCTATGGCGCAGAATAGTGGTGCTTTTGCATCACATCCCTCAACTGTTCAATGATAGGTAAAATTGGTGCTTGGAATGTCCGTGGTCTGTCTCATACAACCAGGCAAGACGAAGTGATTTCGCTTATTAGAGAGGAAGGTTTATGTATGTGTGCAGTGGTTGAAACCCATCTTAGGAAAAAATCTGTCAAGACTGTTGGTGATAGCATGTTTGGTAACTGGACTTGGGTATCGAATATTGATGATTGCCGAAGTGTTTGTAGGATTATGGTTGGGTGGGATACTAACGTTATAGGTGCTAATCTGATTTCTCATTTTGACCAAGCTATGCATTTTGAAATCAACTTTGTTAATGATCACAGGAAACAATTTGTATCCTTTATTTATGCTAAAAATAAAGGATGGGAAAGAAGGGCTTTGTGGAAGAACTTGGTGGATCACAACAATTATGTCAAGGGTGAGCCGTGGGTTCTTTTGGGGGACTTTAATGTGGCTTTAAACATTGGTGATTGTTCTGATGTTACTACTGCCATAGATAAAGATATGAATGATTTCAGAAATTGTTTAGAGTTATTGGAGCTTGATGATATTGCTAGCAAAGGTATGTTCTATACTTGGATACAAAAGCGTTGTGACCCTGAAACTGGTATCCTTAAGAAGTTAGATAGAGCCTTGGGTAATATCAGTTTTATATCTTCTTTTGATAGCTGTTTTGCTGAGTTCCTTCCTTTTGTTACTTCGGACCATTGCCCTGTTATCTTGAACTACTCTTTGGCTAAATCGGTTAAGCCTAGGTCGTTCCGTTTTGCTAATTTTCTTGCTGATAAGGATTCATTTATTCCTACCGTTAGAAGTAATTGGGGTATTGAAGTTCAAGGTTTTCATATGTTTATTCTGGCCAAGAGACTGAAAAATATGAAAAGGCATTTGAGAAATATGAACAGGGTTAATGGGAATGTGTTTGATAAGGTGAAAGTTTTGAGAATGGAGCTTAAGAGAGTTCAACAAAGTTTAGATAAGGACCCTAATAATAGCAGCCTTAGAGAAGAGGAATATATTTATTGCAGAGCGTATCAAGAAGCGGTTATGGATGAGGCAAACCTTCTTAGGCAGAAAACTAAGATTCAGTGGTTAAAGGATGGGGATCAAAACACATCTTATTTTCATAATGTGCTCAAAAGTAGGGTGTGTAAGAGTAGCATCCAAGTGGTGTGTGATGAGCAGGGTAATAAGTTTCATGGTGATGATGTCACGGGGTGTTTTGTTAAGCACTTTCAAAATTTCTTAGGGGTTGAAGATGAAGTTATTCCAATTGATGACTGTGATGACTTATTCATTAAGAAGCTTGATCCTTCTATTGCTTTAAGCATGGTTAGACCTGTTTCTGATATTGAAGTTAAAGATGCTATGTTTAGTATTGATGATGATAAAGCTGCTGGTCCGGATGGATTTACATCTAAGTTTTTTAAGGCGGCTTGGAGCATTGTGAGTGTTGATGTTTGTGCTGCAGTTAAAGAATTTTTTAGTTCGGGTAAACTTCTTGGGGAATTTAATGCTAACCTTATCTCTCTTATCCCCAAGATGCAAGTTCCTTTGAAAGTGTCCGACTACAGACCCATCGCTTGTGGTAATGTTATTTACAAGTGCATCAGCAAAGTTATCACGAATAGGCTTAAGGAAGGTCTGTGCAGCCTAATTGACAGTAACCAAAGTGCCTTCATCCCGGGAAGACAGATTAGTGACAACATCCTTCTTGCTCAGGAGTTCTTAAAGGGATATAGCTGGAAGCGTACTACTAGTAAATGTGCGTTTAAGGTGGACATTCAGAAGGCCTATGATACCGTGAATTGGGATTTCTTGAAGAAGATTCTCTTTCATTTTGGCTTCCACAGTTCTATGATACATTGGATCATGGTATGTCTTACTACTGCCTCTTTTTCTATTTGTATTAATGGGGAGTTACATGGGTTTTTTAAAAGTAAACGTGGGCTGAGGCAGGGTGATCCCATGTCGCCTTATTTGTTTACTATTGTTATGGAGGTGTTTAATATGATGTTGAAAAGACATATTAGGAGGGATGATAGGTTTCAATATCATTGGGGGTGTAAAAAACTTCAATTGACCCATTTATGTTTTGCGGATGACCTTCTATTACTTTGCCATGGGGATGAGGTTTCTGCTAGTATTCTTAGGAGGGCTTTAGATGAGTTCACTATGTGCTCAGGTCTGTTCCCTAGTTTAGTTAAGAGTGTTGCTTTTTTTGGTGGTGTTCCTGATCCGATTAGAGATAGGATCCTTCTTGCTATGCCTTTTAGGATTGGTGAGCTCCCTTTGAAGTATTTGGGTATTCCTTTGACGGGTAAGAGAATTGGCAACAATGATTGTAGAGTGTTGATTGAAAAAGTTAAAAACAGGATTAATGATTGGAGAAATAAGTCCTTGTCGTTTGCGGGTAGGCTTCAATTAATCTCATATGTGCTTGCTTCTCTTCATGTTTACTGGGCCTCTATGTTTATTCTTCCTGCCCATATCTGTGATAGTATTGATAAGCTATGTAAGAAGTTTTTGTGGTCTGGTGGGGGTGATGGGAGTGGGATTGCTAGTGTGTCTTGGAAAGATATTTGTAAACCAAAGAATCAAGGTGGTCTTGGCCTTAAACCGCTTAGGATCATGAATCAGGCTTTAATGGCCAAGTACCTATGGAATGTTATTAGTAAGAAGGACTCTTTGTGGGTAAAGTGGGTACATGCTTATAGGGTTAATGGTAGGAATATTTGGTTTGATATTAATCCTGCACATGGAGCATGGAGTTGGAATCAGATTCTTGGCCTTAGGGATAAGATCCGTTCTTTTGTTGCTTATAGATTGGGTAATGGTAAAACTTGCTCTATGTGGTTCGATAAGTGGCACACCAATGGTCCTTTATGTAAACTCATTACTCTTAGTTTTCTAACTGAGCATGGCATTGATGTTAATAATAAGGTTGCTGATTGGATTGATAGTAATGGCTGGAAATGGCCTCAGGAATGGAATAACTTGTTTGGTGAGGTTTTGAATGTTCCTGTCCCCACCTTGTTAGATGACTATGATGATAGGGTTGTGTGGGTTAATAAGAATAATGAGGAAGTGGTGTTTAGTGTTAAGGAAGCATGGAAAGCGTTAAGGTTAGATAGCCCTAAAGTTATTTGGCACAAGCATGTTTGGTTCACTCAATGCATTCCTAGACATGCTTTTGTGCTTTGGATGGCGATGAGAGGTAGGCTTAAAACCACGGATAGGATTTCAAAGTGGTTTAATGTTTCTAGTACATTGTGCCCGTTATGTAATAATGATAATGAGAGCCATAGTCATTTGTTCTTTAAGTGTAGCTTTTCTAAGAATGTTTGGGATAATCTTAAGCCTTTATGTAGGCTTGATGATGTTTCTTGTATATGGGCTGAGATTGTTTCGGGGATTTCTATTAGAACTGCTAAGAATTCTATTTGGAGTGTGATTCAGCGATTGGTGTTTAGTGCTGCTGTCTACTTCTTATGGCAAGAAAGAAACATTAGGATTTTCCAAAATGACTTTAGGACTGAGGAGTGTGTGTTTAAGATTATTGTTGATACTGTTAGGCATAAGTTGATCGGTTTAAAGATTAATCGTTCGTTGGAAGCGGAGAAGGCTGCTGACATTTGGAAGATTAAGTTGAAAAGTAGTAATGGTTGTGATAGTAGGTGTAAAAATGGTGGTGATAATGGTGTTATGTAAACCTGTGTGGGGGCTTGTTATGCACATGATCATATTGAGTTGTGTGCGTTATTTTTGGTTGCTGCTGTATGTTTGTGGTCTGCACAAGCTGCTATTGAGCTTGTGGCAGTTGTTGAGATTTTGCTGGAATTTTTGGTGGCTTAAAAAGGGTATTTGGTACTACACTTTGTATTTCATTGCTAACAAGTTTAACTTGCTTACTGATCTGGATTTCAGACCCGTTGACTTTCGTAAATTTTGGGTCTGCTGGTTCAGCTTGGGCACAGGGTTTTGGAGATGTAATCAAGTTTTTGATTGTGATGATTATGTCTTCTCTCTATGCTGGATCAGATGGTTGTTTTGGTTTGTGCGCTGGTCTACTATTATGGGTGCTTGGTGGTTTTTGTACAATTGGCTATGCACTACAGAGTGTTTGATTAGCTTCTGCGCTGGCCTATTTTTTGGATGTTTGGAGAATAATAGGCTATGCACTACAGAACCGAATCTGAACCTCTGCGCTGGTCTTTTGTTTTGCTTTGGTCATGGGTATTTGCAGATCTATGGTTGGTTATACATATGGGTTTTGCTGAATTTGTCTATCAGGTTTGCTGGTTATTTGGTTTTCTCTATTCAGTTTGTCATTAGATTCATATTTAAGGATCTTCTTAAGCATTATTTGGGGTATAGGGCTGTTTGTGATACTTGGTATTGGGGCCTTGTTGACTGTTGTATTTGTTACTCTAACACAAACAAACCTTGTACTCTTTTTCCTTGTTTTAAGTTTTCCCTCAGGGTTTTGCTTGGGCAAGGTTTTTTAATGAGGCAAGGTCTTTGGGTGATTGCTTACTGTGATGATTCACCCCTCTTCATGATTGCATTTAAAGAAATGAAGATTTGGTTTTTTATGAGTGGGCTATATACTACAGGTGTAAGCTTGTCCCAAGGTATGTCTTCTTACAGTTATTCTGGGGTAGTTGAAGTTCCAGATGCTTTAGGTATGCATTTCTTTTGGCCTTTTGCAAATAGCCTGCGCTAGTCTTCTTGTATGGGTATTTTGTGGATGTTATACAATTGGCTATGCACTACAGCATTTATGGTTAGCTTCTGCGCTGGTTTACTGGTTGGTTGTTTGGAGAATAGTAGGCTATGCACTACAGAACCGAATCATAATGACTGCGCTGGTCTTTTGTTTTTTCTTGTGAGGAGTGCAGTTCAGATTGCTATGCTCTACAGTTGGGATTTTTTTATCTTTGCGCTGGCTTTCTGGTATTGTCTTGATTATGTTCAGGGTGTGCACTTGCATATTTTGTTTTGGAATGCTCATATGTTTGTTTTTATGCTTGTGTTTTTTTGCACTAATGACATTTTCAGGTCCTGTACTCTTTTTCCTTGTGCAAAGTTTTCCCATGGGGTTTTTATTTGCCAAGGTTTTTTAACGAGACAGGATAGTTTGGGTGATCTCTTGTTTGAAGATTCTTCTATATTCATTGCTATTATCAGAAGGTTGAAGTTGCTTGGGATATGGGTTATTTTGGGATCAAGACTTTTTGGAGATTGGAGATATTGTGATTTTATGGGCTGTTATCTGGTCATCTTTGCTGCATCAGTATGCTGTTATATATTGTATTCCCCCTTTTTGCTTAGCCTTAGTAATTTAGCTTTCTATATTCTATACTCATATGGTGATGTTTGGCATTACATTGGTTGGTCCCTTTGTAATTGTCCATGTATTCAGAGTATGGGTATGGTTTTAGATCAAGCATGTCTTATACTAAGGCTGTGTTTTAGGGGGTTGCATTGTTGGTTATCCTTTTTTGTTTTGGTTAATGTATTTTAGACATTTGCTGTGTGTTGTTATTGATTTGGGGTTTGTCCAAATCTGTTTTGTAGTCTTTGTTGTTTCCTAGGCAAGATATGTTTTTGGTAGGGGTTGTCTTACCATTTTCATTTTCTTGTGCTATCTCTTGTAAATAATTTTCCATTTTATTTAATCTATTTTACCTTTTAAAAAATAAATTGCTCTTATGAAGTGTAAGAGCATTTAGGGACAACGACTCTCATCATGTAAAGGGCAATTGCTCTCATCAAGTGAGCAAGCATTTTAGGGACATCAACTCTCCTCAAGAAATAGACAATTGCTTTCATCAAGTGAGCCTTTAGGGATAACGGTTCTCATAATGCAAGTGACAATTGCTCTTATCAAGTGTGCAAGCATTTAGGGGCAACGACTCTCATCATGTAAACGGCAATTGCTCTCATCAAGTGAGAAACACTTAGGGACAACGGCTCTCATCAAGTAACGGACACTTGCTCTCATCAAGTGAGCCTTTAGGCACAACGAATCTCATTATAGGGACAATTACCTTCATCAAGTAAGCCTTTAGGGGCAAAGGCTCTCATCTTGTAAATGAAAATCACTCTTATCAAGTGTGCAAGCATTTAGGGACAACGGTTCTCATCATGTAAAGGGCAATTGCTCTCATCAAGTGAGAAAGCGTTTAAGGACAACACCTCTCATCAACTAACGGACAATTGCTCTCATCAAGTGAGCCTTTAGGGACAATGGCTCTCATCATGTAAGGGACAATTACCCTCATAAAGTGGGCCTTTAGGGACAACGGCTCTCATCATGAAAGTGACAATTCCTCTTATCAAGTGTGCAAGCATTTAAGGACAACGACTCTCATCATGTAAATGGAAATTGCTTTCATCAAGTGAGCAACGTTTTGGGACAATGTCTCTTATCAAGTAACGGCGCTCTCATCAAAGTGAGCTTTTAGGGAGAACGGTTCTCATCATGTAAGGGACAATTACCCTCATAAAGTGAGCCATTTGGGACAACGGCTCTCATCATATAAGTGACAATTGCTCTTATCAAGTGTGCAAGTATTTAGGGACAACGGCTCTCATCATGCAAAGGGTAATTGCTCTCAGTAAGAAAGCGTTTAGGGATAACGACTCTCATCAAGTAACGGACAATTGCTCTTATCAAGTGAGCCTTTAGGGACAACGGCTCTCATCATGTAAAGGACAAATGCCCCCATAAAGTGAGCCTTTAGGGACAACGGCTCTCATCATGTAAGTGACAATTGCTCTTATAAGTGTGCAAGCTTTTAGTGACAATGGCTCTCATCATGTAAATGGCAATTGCTCTCATCGAGTGAGCAAGCGTTTACAGACAACGACACTCATCAAGTTACAGACAATTGCTCTCATCAAGTGAGCCTTTAGAGACAATGGCTCTTATCATGTAATGGACAATTGCCCTCATAAAGTGAGCTTTTAGGGACAACGATTCTCATCATGTAAGTGACAATTGTCTCTTCAAGTGTGCAATCATTTAGGGCTCTCATCAAGTGAGCTTTTAGGGACAACGACTCTCATCATATAAGTGACAATTTGCACTTATCAAATGAGCAAGCTTTAGGGACAATGACAATCATCATGTAAAGGGCAATTGCTCACATCAAGTAAGCAACAGTTTAGGGACAATAACGGATAAATGCTTTCATCAAGTGAGCCTTTAGGGACAACAGATCTTATCATATTAGGGGCAATTGCCCTCATAAAATGAGCCTTTAGGGACAAAGAGTCTCCTCATGTAAGTGACAATTGTTCTTATCAAGTGTGCAAGCATTTAGGGACAATGACTCTCATCATGTAAAGGGCAATTGCTCTCATCAAGTGAGAAATCATTTAGGGACAATGTCTTTTTTTTTTGGGTAAAGGGAGTTACCCCGGTAAGTATATATATCCAAAAAATAATGTTAAGTACAAATGGAATGTGGCAGAGGTACCACATTAACCTCAAGTAAAAGCTTCATAAACTAGTGTTTATGACAGGCCATAAACACAACAAACCTAACTATATTACATATAACCTAACTAGGTAAAAATAACAAGAATAAACTTGTAACCAGCGAACATCCCGCTTCCATCCATAAGCACAAAGGGAGCAAGGCGACCCAGGAAGCTTGCCTCCTTAAAAACCCTTTCCAAGAAAAAACCAGTGGGAAAACCTTGGAGTAGGGAAAAAGAGTACAACTCTTACCTGGCACTCCCCTCGTGTAAAATATAAGTACTTGGAATCTTCCATTGATCTAATAATAAACGAGACTGCACGGTTATCTTCTTAAACTTGAAGGTAACCAACTTCAACCGAACGGTAGAGATAATAACTTGGACCACTTGATCAACAGTAGACTTCTTCAGCTTGAAAAGTCTAGAATTACGTTCAATCCATAAATAGTATGTAGTGGCAGCAAGTAATAACCGAGATATAATGCTTAAAACCGAACGTCCCTTGGAAATAGGCTTGAGGAACATGATAGCATCATCCAAAAAAGGCGGCACAACATCCATACCAGATAAAGCACGAACCTGCAACCAAACCTGCAAAGAAAACTGGCACTCAAAAAACAAGTGAGAGTGAGAGTCAGGAACCGCATCACAAAGAGAGCATCTAAGCATGCTCAAGTCGACATTAGGACCAACATCCTCTTGCCGCAATCTATCTTGTGTCTTCAACTTCTTCTTAATGACAAGCCACAAATGTATAGCATACCAATCAACCACATCCGCCCTTAACTGAAAAGAATCCCAAGCACAAGCAACCGAGAAGGGCCTGAAGTTGCCATCCACATCACGCCATACTAACTCATCATCAGAATCATCAATAAGAGTAGGGACCGGGAGAGTAGCTAGGTCCGGGAACCTAGAAATCCAGTCAAGAGGCCATCTCCAAGAACCATTAACAATGACATCCCTAACCGAATCAGATAAGCTTAGACCAGCCCGAACAATGTCCCTTGTAGAAAGCATGTCGCGAAGTGGACTTAAATCACACCACTTATCAAAACAAACGGATGTATTCTTGCCATTATAAATCTTATGCCATATGAATGGGCGCACCGTGGGTCTAATAGCAAGAAGCTTACGCCAACCCCAGCTAACATCACCCAAGCAAGGAACATCCCAAAAAATTCTCCCTCTAAGTTTGTAAATCCATTTAACCCATAAAGATTCTTTATGGGTTACAATACTCCAAATATGCGTAGCCATAAGAGCAACATTAAAATCAGCCAATCTACAAATACCAAGACCACCTTCTTGAGTAGGCTTACAAACTGACTCCCAAGCAACTTTGGCCTTACCCCTCTTCATCTCTCCTTGACACCATAAGAACCCTCTCATGAGTTGCTCCAACTCATGAATAATACGAGCCGGAAGGATAAAGACAGAAGCCCAATAAATATGCATGGAAGATTAAACAGATCGAACCAATTGGAGCCTACCCGCAAGAGATAAAAACTTGTTACGCCAATCATTCACACGACCTTCCAATTTTTCCACAAGCACCTTACAATCCCGATATAGAAGCCTGGACGAGATAAGTGGAACACCAAGATACCTAACCGGAAGAGAAGCTTCTGCAAATGGCATAGATTGAAGAATAGTAGCTTTCAAGGCGTTAGGAACATTATAGAAGAAGGCCGTACTTTTAGGGATACTCGGGAAGCTTCTGCAAATGGTAAGTATATAAACCAAAAAACGTTTAAGTACAAAGGATATGGGTGAAGTCCCATATCTCAGCCCGTTACATAGGCACTTACAAGCAACTATATAAGAATGACAAGACATTATTAAAACTTACACAATAACAAACCAAAAGAAACTACCAAAATGATTAAAGTACATAGGACAATACAAAACTACTCATATTAAGTACATGAGTCTTCAAAATCATTATGGCATTCCACTTGCAATTCCATACCAAATATGGTTTCAACCCTAATTTCCAAGGAAACGTGTACGAAGGTTTTTGAACAAGGATACCCCCAAACTTGACTTCCATCGAACAACACATAATATCAGCAACATTATCACTTGGTTCGATCCATAAAAGCATGTAGAAAGGTGCTTGTTGAAACAGCTCCACACTATAACCACAATGCACCACGTACATCCATAACAATAAACCAAAACTGACCATGGTTCGACACCTCATAACAAAGCAAGACCATGATCTCAGAATGGTTTTTGTCAACTAATTAATACCTATTGCAGCTTCATTGGATAAATAGGCTACCATAGACGAAACATAGGGTGTACTAGACCCTAACTTACACCATGAACACCATAATGAACAGCTCCAAAACAAACAAAGTAAGCAGCAACATACAAATCATTCAGAACTGTTTTTTTTTGGGTAAAGGGCATTCCACCCGGCAAAATTCATTACACCAAAAAGCGTTGAAGTACAAAGGATGAGGGCGTACACCCCTCATCTCAGTCCCTTAGGACACTTACAAGACACATATCTAAGAATGACAAACCATTCTTAGAACAAACCTGCACAACATGTGCAACTACTATATGAACAAAAACTACAACGACTATTAGATTACAAATAAAAACATCAAGTAAAACTTGAATCTTCACATGTCGTCATAGAAGTCCATAACCTTCAACGATGCAGCCGAAACCATGGTAGGATAGAAACAAGTCAATTCCCACAATTGATCCAACAACTACACCGATCTTCCTTGATTCAACCATAATCAAACCAACACTACAACTCGATCCAATACCGCAACTACTATAAGTTTCAAAAGAGCAGGAAACTTAAGCTAAGAATGAAAAGCAATGTATCTTGATCAGTCGTAGACGAAAATAGGGTTGGCAAACCCTAACTTACAGCCCATATAGCACCATCAATCACAAGACCAAAGGATTAACCTGACGGAAAATGCAAAGTCCAAGAAAGATGATAATAATAAGGGTTTTGAATAAGACCCTTCAACTTAACCTACATCACTATTCGAGCAGCAGCAGATTCCCATAAAACAACAAGACATTCATTGATTAAAATAATAACGATCCACTTGAAGCACGAACAGCAAACAACACCAACCTTCATGCCATGATCCGAGATAAATCACGAACCAACAACCTCCACTAAGAACCTGTCACGATTCCCTTGAGACGACCATAGGGTTTACCAATAAGCGGAACAGCACCAGGTCTTGTGAACAGCAGCAACAACAATACAATCACCGGTCTAATAACACCCTTACATGGGATTGAGAACACCCTTGCAACCAGATTATAACAATAAACGACCATATAGACCAGAGATAAGCATACACGCAGCAAATAGCAAGTAGAACTGATGAACAAGCAATAGGGATTATGACATCCCTAACTTCCATAATCACACACAAACACGACCCTGAATAGAAATCCAATCAGCAGGTCGTAGCATAGGGTTCTCAAACCCTAACATCAAATTCGATCTTCTCTCCCATAACCCACATCCAAATACACAGCATCCCGAAGGAACAAACCAGTACCCGAAACCCTAAAAAGGGTTACTTGCAGATATAAGATAACGAATCCCTAAAGGGAATCGATTAATCAATTAAGGATAAACCAATCTGAAACCCTAAAAAGCGATTAACAACAGACATAGTAGGGTTACAGCATCATGGAATCGACCTAAATATAATAAGTCAGAACCGACTTACATAGACCTTGAATAGATCGATTCAAAAAACATCCCTAAAGGCGGTTATAAATAATACTGATGAGCACCAGATCCGAAACCCTGAATCAGCTATCCAATCCACAAAAGCAACCAAGAATCAAAGAATGACTAATGGTCGACTTTCCAGGAAAACGAATTAAATATATAAGATTAGTTAGGGTTAATAAGATCGCCAAGAAGGAACAGCCAAAATCAAATAAAGGAGAAATCCGAGATAATATGTATAAAAAAAGACTGCCAACCACTCTAAATTATGATATCTATCCCCAAAACGTATTGCATACCCTTGAAACAAGGATAGAGAGGACGATGAGGGGAGAGATTTGGCCGGAAAAAAGGATTAGAGTGGCGGCCGGATTTCTCCAAAGGGAGAGAACGTTTTTAGGGTTTTTTCTTTAACTGTTTTAGTAACAAGGGATATGCAATGAAGCATAACCCTACTTCCAATAGTATCACGACCAATCCTCACTCACGTCGAACAAGAGGGTTAAAGAAACCCTAAATCCCAGCAGCATGAAGATCAATAGTGAGGACGAAAATAGGGTAATGAAACCCTAACTTCCAGCGACCTCTACCAGATACTAGGGTTATCCAATCACTAACATACCAATAGGATCGAATAACATTCCAACAGCCAATCACGACCACCAGATTGCACTGATAATACGTGAACATCCCACGAAAACCACCAGGTCTGTAAAAGCAGAAAAGTAATCACCGCAAGAACCCAGTAGCAAGACCGACCATATAGGGTTCCCATAGAAAACCAGGTCTGATTAATAACCAAATCTGTTAAACATATGAATATATAGACCAGTGACAAGGGTTAGAAACCTTAACATCAAATAACGATCACACGACCAGCAAATATATCATAAACGTACAGAATACGATGTGGAAGTAAACAAGTAAGGAGATAACGGGTCACCTTGCCTTAAACCTCGCTTACCTTTGAACCAGCCATGAAGATCCCCATTAACACATATAGAATACGATGTGGAAGTAACACACACCATAATCCAATCAACCATTTTATGATGAAACCCGAAGCCAATCAGAATAGTCTTAAGAAAAGCCCAATCAACCGTATCATACGCCTTCTGAATATCAACTTTAAAAGCACACCTAGGCAGACGTCTCCCTCTATGATAATTCCGCATAAGATCTTGGGTAAGTAATATATTATCAGAAATACGACGCCCAGGAACAAACGCCGATTCATTTATACTAACCAAATCACCAAGGCCCTCTTTAATGCGGTTAGCAATAATTTTACTAATGCATTTATAAAGGACATTGCAGCAAGGGATAGGACGATAATCATTAATCTTAGATGGGGTAGATACTTTAGGGACCAAGGATATAATAGTATGATTGATTTCCTTAAGAAGTTTACCTGAAGTAAAGAAATCACGAATAACACATGTAACATCCATACCCACAACATCCTAAGCCTTCTTAAAGAAAGCTGCAGTGTAACCATCCGGGCCAGGAGCTTTATCATCCCCCATCGAAAATAAAGCACCCTTAATCTCATTATCCGTAACATCTCGCACCATAAATTCGGCCTTATGATTATCAAGAACACGAGAAAATATATCATGATCCTCAAGGGGATTACAATTACCTTCAATACCAAGAAACTGCTCATAGTGATTAACAAAAGCCCCTGCTACCGCATTACCTTTATACAAACAATTAGCCGAGTCCCGAACCAATTTGATTCGATTACGGGCACATTTACTTTTCACAATTTTATGAAAATAAGCTGTATTAGAGTCACCTGCGTTTAGCCATTGAACCTTAGACTTTTGATTCAAGAACCGTTTTTCATCTAAAGTAGCCTCCTTAAAAGAAAGAAGATAATGGGCATGCTCATCGCGAAGAGCTGAATTGAAAGGATCCTTATCAATAGCTTTTTGAACCTCATCTAACTCCTTCCGTAACCTGTCCACCCTGTCATGGAGGTTGCCTTGATCATGAAAGAGCTTACGAAGAGGGGATTTCAGCCCCTTTAGGGACAATGTCTCTCATCAAGTAACGGAGAATTCCTCTCATCAAGTGAGCCTTTAGGGATAACGGCTCTCATCATGTAAGGGACAATTACCCTCATAAAGTGAGCCTTTAGGGACAACGACTTTCATCATGTAAGTAACAATTGCTCTTATCAAGTGTGCAAGCATCTAGGGACAACGACTCTCACCATGTAAATGGCAATTTCTCTCATCGAGTGAGCAAGATTTATGGACAACGGCTCTCATCAAGTAACAGACAATTGCTCTCATCAATGGAGCCTTTAGGGACAACGAATCTTATCATGTAAGGGACAATTGCCCTCATAAAGTGAGCCTTTAGGGAAAACGACTCTCATCATGTAAGTGACAATTGCTCTTATCAAGTGTGCAAGCATTTAGGGAAAACGAATCTCATCATGTAAAGGGCAATTGCTTTCATCAAGTGAGCTAGTGTTTAGGGAAAACGGCTCTCATCAAGTAACGGACAATTGCTCTCATCTTGTAAAGGGCAATTGCTCTCATCAAGTGAGCAAGCGTTTAGGGAAAACGACTCTCATCAAGTAACAGACAATTGCTTTTATCAAGTGAGCCTTTAGGGACCACGACTCTCATCTTGTAAGGGACAATTGCCCTCAAAAAGTTTTTTTTGGTTAAAGGGAGTTACCCTGGTAAATATATAACCAAAAAATAATGTTAATTACAAATGGAATGTGGCAAAGGTACCACATTAACCTCAAGCAAAAAGCTTGATAAACTAGTGTTTATGACAGGCCATAAACACAACAAACCTAGCTATATTATATATCACCTAACTAGGTAAAATAACAAGAATAAACTTGTAACCAGCGAACATCCCGCTTCCACCCTTAAGTACGAAGGGAGCAAGGCGACCCAGGTAGCTTGCCTCCTTAAAAACCCTTTCCAAGAAAAAGCCCAGAGGGAAAACCTTTGAGTAGGGAAAAATAGTACAACCCTTACCTGGCACTCCCCTCGTGAATAAGAAAAGCACTTGGAATCTTCCATTGATCTAATAGTAGACGAGACTACACGGTTATCTTCTTAAATTTGAAGGTAACCAGCTTCAACCGAATGGTAGAGACGATTACTTGGACCACTTGAGCAACAGTAGACTTCTTCAGCTTGAAAAGTCTTGAATTGCTTCCATCCATAAATAGTAGGTAGTAGCAGCAAGTAATAACCGAGATATAATGCTAATAACTGAACGCCCCTCGTATATAGGATTGAGGAACGTGATAGCATCATCCAATGAAGGCGAAACAGTATCCATACCAGATAAAACCCGAACCTGCAACCAAACCTGCAAAGAAAACTGACACTCAAAAAACAAGTGAGAATGAGTGAGTCAGGAACCGCATCACAAAGTGAGCATCTAAGCAGGTTCAAATCAACATTAGGACAAACATTCGTTTGCCTCAATCTATCTTGTGTCTTCAATTTCTACTTAAGAACAAGCTACAAGTGTATAGCATGCCGTGGAATACAGTGAAGGAACCTCGGAATATGATACCAATCGACCACATCAGCCCTTAATCGAAGAGAATCCCAAGCACATGCAACCGAGAAAGGCCTGTAGTTGCCATCCAAATCACGCCATAATAAACCATCATCAGTATCACCAATAAGATTAGGGACCGGAAGATTGGCTAGGTTCGGGAACCTAGAAATCCAGCCAAGGGGCCATCTCCAAGAACCATTAACAATCACATCACTAACCGAATCCGATAAGCTTAGACCAGCCAGAACAATGTCTCTTGCAGTAAGCAAGTCACGAAGTCACACCACTTATCAAACCACATGGATGTATTCTTACCATTATAAATCTTATGCCATATGAATGGGCGCACCTTGGGTCTAATAGCAAGAAGTTTACGCCAACCCCAACTAACATCACCTAAACAAGGAACATCCCAAAAACTTCTACCTCTAAGTTTGTATGAATGAATCCATTTAACCCATAAAGAATCTTTACGGGTTAAAATACTCCAAATATGAGTAGCCATAAGAGCAACATTAAAATCAACCAATCTACGAATACCAAGACCACCTTCATGCTTAGGCTTACAAACCGACTCCCAAGCAACTTTGGCCTTACCCCTCTTCATTTCACCTTGACACCATAAGAACCCTCTCATGATTTGCTCCAACTCTTGAATAATACGAGCCGGAAGGAAAAAAACAGAAGCCCAATAAATATGCATGGAAGATAGAACATATCTAACCAATTGGAGCCTACCCGCAAGAGATAAAAACTTATTATGCCAATCATTCACACGACCTTCTAATTTTTCCACAAGCACCTTACAATCCCTATAAAGCAATCTGGATGATATAAGCGGGACACCAAGATACCTAACAGGAAGAGAGCCTTCTGCAAATGGCATAGATTGAAGAATAGTAGCTTTCAAGGCCGTAGGAACATTACAAAAGAACGCCGTACTTTTAGGGATACTCGGGACAAGTCCCGACACATTCTTGAAATCCTCCAAGGCTTGCATAATAACATCAACAGAAGATGGGTGACTTCTAGAGAACAAGAAAAAATCATCTACAAAACAAAGGTTAATAATTCTCTGCTGCTCACACAAATGATGAAACTGAAAATCTCCCGAGTTAGAAACCTTGCCTTAGACCTCGCTTACCTTTGAACTAGCCATGAAGATCCCCATTAACACATATAGAATACGATGTGGAGGTAACACACACCATGATCCATTCAACCATTTTATGATGGAACCCAAAACCAATCAGAATTGACTTAAGAAAAGCCCAATCAATCGTATCATACGCCTTTTGGATATCTACTTTAAAAGCACATCTAGGCGGACCTCTCCCTCTATGATAATTCCGCATAAGTTCTTGGGTAAGCAATATATTATCAAAAATACGACGCCTAGGAACAAACGTTGATTGATTTATACTAACCAAATCACCAAGGCCCTCTTGAATGCGATTAGCAATAATTTTACTTATGTATTTATATAGGACATTGCAGCAAGAAATAGGCCGATAATCATTAATCTTTGATGGGGTAGACACTTTAGGGACCAAGGATATAATGGTATGATTGATTTCCTTAAGAAGTTAACCATTAGTAAAAAAATCACGAATAGCACACGTAACATCCATACCCACAACATCCCAAGCTTTCTTAAAGAAAGATGCAGTGTATCCATCCGGGCTGGGAGCTTTATCATCCCCCATCGAAAATAAAGCATCCCTAATCTCATTATCCGTAACATCACGCACCATAAAATCAGCCTTATGATTATCAAGAACACTAGAAAATATATCATGGTCATCAAGGGGACTACAATTACCTTCGATACTAAAAAACTGCTCATAATGAGTCACAAATGCCCCTGCAACCGCATTACCTTCATACAAAATATTAGCCGAGTCTCGAACCAATTCGATTCGATTACGGGCACATTTACTTTTAACAATTTTATGAAAATAAGCAGTATTAGAGTCACCTGCGTGAAGCCATTGAACTTTAGACTTTTGCTTCAAGAACCGTTCTTCATCTAATGTAGCCTCTTTAAAAGCAAGAATGTAATGGGCATGCTCATCCCAAAGAGCTGAATTGAAAGGATCCTTATCAATAGCCTTTTGGACCTCATCTAACCCCTTCCGTAACCTATCCACCCTGTCATGAAGGTTACCTTGATTGTGAAGAAGCTTACGAAGAGGGGACTTCAGCCCCTTTAAGCGTTTGACAACACGGTACATAGCACAACCATTCACACTAGTATTCCATCCCGTAGTAACCGTCTCATAGAAACCCTCCTTATGAACCAGAAAATTAGGGAATTTAAACGGTTTAGGTTTAAGCTTGGCTACCTGAGATTACGAAGCACACATGGAGAGTGATCAAAAATACGATAAGGTTGGAAAATAGCAAAAGAACCCAGGAAAGTATCTAGAAACTGTAGATTTCCCATAATCCTAGCAATTTTCTTCAAAGTGCCATTAGAGCCTTTTGGTTTTTGATTCCATGTAAAATGAAGCCCTGTGCTATTAACATTCGCAACCTCCATACTCTGCACACAATCTTTAAATTCACGCATAGCAATGTCAGGAACATAACCACCACATGAATGATCTTCCAAGTTAAGAGCAGCATTAAAATCACCCAACAAAACCCAAGGTCTACTATGCATAAAAGCAGCATGACTAACAAGGTTGCTCCAAAGAGCTTGACGATCCACATAGTAGTTATCTGCATACACAAAGGAACAAAAGAGGGTTTTGTTTTCAGCACTGACAATGACCTGTACATGCATAACTTGGTTAGTAAGAGACATAATCATAACGTCAACAATATCATCATTCCAGCCAAGAATGATCCAAGAACCCTTAGAACAAAGATTCCCTTTAGATGTCCATTTCCACCGACGACAAACTTTACTACACGTGTCATAAACCACAGAAGCATCCACATGGGATTCCAATACCGCACACACACTAAGATTATTTTCATTAACAACCTGTCGAACCTCTTTTTGTTTAGGGGAACGGTTCAATCCCCTTATATTCCAAGAGGCGATACTAAATATCAGGAACGTTAAAAACGGAAGTGCTTGCCCCCGATTTATCAAACAAATTACCTGATTCATCAAATATGTTAACCACCTCCTCCTCATCGATCAGATTCGTACCATCTTTACCACCATCATCATCAAACGCTAAGGAGTCAAAGGGGTTAGATGTAGAGATATTAGCAGCCAATTTTGGAGACTTAACCTTAGGTGTAGGGTAACTACTACTATTAGTAACATTACGGGCAGGTTGGCTATTCTAATCGGGATTAGAGTTAACACCTGAAGAAGAAGCAGCAACCGTAACAGTAGGTTTCCCAGAACTAGTACTAGCTTCTCCATGAGAAGGAATGCTATTAGATGGAATAGCAACAGCTTTCGGCCTGTATTGGAGGTTCTTATCAACTGGAATACCATTAAACACACTACCTGCTTTAGAATCCTTAGCATTCCTTTTATTATTACCTTTTTTTGTTACCCATTTGTTGAAAACTATCATTAGATTTCTCTACAACCGGAGTAGTCACAACTTTTTTAGGACAAGTTTTATCAGAATGGCCAAAGATTAAACAGACATCACACCTTGGTGGCTTCCATTCATATTCAACTTGAATAGTTTCAGTAGTAAAACCAAGACTATCAATAAGAGGAACACCAACAGTAATTGACTCCTTAAGGGCAACATTAGAATCAATCTCAATTAAACAACGAGCAAAACTACTCCTACCCCAAGAATCAATACACATCGAGCTAGTATAAGAGTCAAGCATAATAGGCTTACCAATATGAATGATAGATACCATCCTCAGAAAATACCTGCAAAGGGACATCATGAAGTTTAACCCACACCGAAATCCGGGTTAACTCCTCTTTCGTTAAGCAAGTGCTCATGGTCTACTTTTTAAGAATAATAGGGCTGTTTTTAATCATCCATGGACCACCTTCAAGAACAGCCTCTACACCAACCTGAGAATCAAACTTAAAGAAAAAGAAGCCTTTTGCATTCATCATAATACGTTTAAGACCATATTTAGCCCAATTATATTATGAACATAGTATTCAACCACTAGGAATGCAATACGCTTACCAATGAAATACCCATAAAGAGTGTTCTCAAATTTAGTGCTAATCATTTCAACAACTTTATGAGGTATAGAAACGTCAAATCCTGTAAACACATTATCAACCTTAAGGGTGCAGGATTACTCCCCTTTACCCAAAACCTTAAGGGAACGAAAATTAGATTTACCTTTAGTAGGGGCAGATTGTGTACCACTTGTAACACCAACATAAGATTTAGGCTGCATATAAACATCACAAGATTGCACAATAGGTACATCTTGAGAGGCTGAAAAGAAAACTTCCTGCTGGTCATTCATATAGCTCTTGCCATTGTTAGAACTGGTAGCATTGATGGCATTAGCATTAGGCTCGACCACCTTAAACCTACCTGCCTTAGACGATACGTGTATACCATCACCTTGAGGCAAGCTAGCATCCGTATTATCCTTATGAACAGCAGCAGGTTCGACTCCAGAATTAAGAGGAGGGAATGAATCCCCCACATCAACAATAACATCAGTACTAGTCGACTCATAAGTGGCAGAAGCATGTTCAATCCCATGCACATCTGATCGAAAACTAGGGTTACGCAAAACCCTAGTTGCTTTTCTTGGCTGCGTAACTTCTGGATTACCAGTATCCCTTCCCGTTAACCGATTCATTCTAGCATCTAATGACTCCTGATCAACCCTAATATAACTCGTTTTCTCCATAACAACTTAAGAAAAGAAATAACGAAACCCTAAAATTAAAACACTCGAGCAGATAACAAGAAGACCACGAAAAACTTCAGTAAATAACGAAAGCCTCAACAAGATTGAGGCATGAATTGAAGACCAATCGTAATACTAACCGACTTCCATCTTCAAATTGGTAGTAAAAAGGAAATCAGATCAAGTGAAACCCTAAAAACCATAAATAGCGATTAAACCAAAACCCTAAGAAAACCGAAACCCTAATCAAATCAGGTTTGAATCCCAATAAAAATAATGTTAACGACTAAATTAAACTCAGTTAATCAATCAGAAACACGATCGTTATAAGGAGGAGGACAAGATTGATGATTAAAGATCAATTATTAGGAAGTGAGGGATTGGAAAAAATCACCCATAGTCTAGAGAGAAAACGTGTTTTTTTTATTGGGAAGTATATTTGTCCTTATTTCCCTCAGAAAGTTAGCCTTTAGGGACAACGGATCTCATCATGTAAGTGACAATTGCTCTTATCAAGTGGGCAAGCATTTAGGGACAACGCTCTCATCAAGTGAAGGGTAATTGCTCTCATCAAGTAAGCAAGCGTTTAGGGACAATAGTTCTCATCAAGTAACGGACAATTGCTTTCATCAAGTGAGCCTTTAGGGACAATGGCTCTAATCATGTAAGGGACAATTTCCCTTATAAAGTGAGCCTTTATGGTCAACGGCTCTCATTATTTAGGTGACAATTGCACTTGTGAAGTGTAAGAGCATTTAGGGACAACGGCTCTCATCATATAAAGGGCAATTGCTCTCATCAAGTGAGCAATCGTTTAGGGACAGCGGCGCTCCTCAAGAAACAGACAATTGCTCTCTTTAAGTGAGCCTTTAGGGGAGCACGAGCAGATCCATCATCACATATAAAAAAAAACGTTCTCTCTCTCTAGGGGCGATCCAGCCGCCACCCCTTCTTCACTTTTCCAGCCAAAATAATCCCTAAATACGCCTCTCTACCTTTAAAAAATCTCTGATCTGTTTCATTGGTATGCAATCGAGTTTTAGGGTTGTTTTCTTTAGAAGTGGTGGCGTGCTTTCTCCTGCTATGATTTCCCTAAACCCTACATACAATCGACTTCCTATTAATTCGTCTATCTTGGATGGTTTTTAGTGCTATCATTTTGGTTAGGGTTTTGGCATTTGATAGATCGTATCCTGGTTCATGGTTTCACTCATGTCGGTTTAATATTATTATTAACTCGATCCAATATTCTAGGTACGGTCTGGTCGGTTTGTGAGGCGCTTATTGATAACAAAACCTTTTTAGGGTTTGGTTTTTTCGATGATATGTTGAAGCTGCATGTAACCTGTACTAGGGTTTGTTTGTTGATCGATTCGTCTGCATCTCTGCTTTAAGTGTTTTGTACGTGGGATTAGAGAGATGTAAGTTAAGTTTTAGGGTATTCTTATTCAAAAACCCTAGTTCTACTTTCATGGATCTGTATGGTATCGTTTATTTTATTGATCCTATGATCGTATTAATGGACGTTAGGGTTTGCTAATCCTAGTCGACTGTTATTTGCTTCGTATTATCACAAGACCTACTGGTGTTGGGCTGTTTATTTGGTATGTAATACAATGGTATTAGAAGTTGGGGTTTTTAAAAACCCTATTATCAGTTTTATCAGGTCCTTTATTCCATTGATGGTGGCCTGATTTGCTGTGATAAGCATGTTGGTTTCATCATGGGTTGTGGTGATTTATGTACAAGCTGGTGGGAGGGAACAAGGCCTTTGTTCTTGAGTTTTTTCTGTCTTCATTACAAGTTCCAACCTATACGAGCAGCCAATTCACTAATATCAACGTTAACCTTACCAGCATCCTTAGTACCAGATGCATTCTTGTTATTAGGAAACCCTTTATTGATCATCTCTCTTAAAAACCCACGTACAATAAGACCACAACAATTCAACCAAGAAGAAAGAAAACCTAACTAAAAAGTTAGGGTTTTTTTTTTGGTAAAGGGGAGTAATCCTGCACCCTGGTAAATAGATTAACCAAAAAACGATTAAGTACAAATGGAATATGGCTGAAGTACCATATTAACCTCAAGCTAAAAAGCTTGATAAACACCTAACTCTAGTGCTTAAGACATGCCAAAAGCACTTACAAAACTAGAAACAAAAAATGCATCTAGAAAAAGAAACTACAAAACAGCTATCCAGCAGAAAACGTGCGAGATGAACTTGCCCCCATATTAGCAAAAAGATTGGCCGATTCATCAAGCTCGTTTACCACTAACTCTTCACTATCTTCATCATCCATCACCAATGCAGAATACGGATTAGATGTAGAAACATTAACTTCCTTAGAAGCCTTGCCAGTAGCCTCCAACTGAGATGACGATGTAGATGCATTACCCATAGTATTAGCTCCCTTCTTAGGTTTACTAGTATCTGCCTTAGGAACAAATTTGAACTGTTTAACCGAAGTACCAACAGACTGATTCCCATTAGAAGCCTTGGCTTTACCCTTCTTCTTTTTCTTACCCACCTTTTGAAAACCATCAGTATCCATCTCCACAGTAGGAGTAGCAACATGAGACGTAGAAACAGTAGAAGGACTAACCACCTGTGTAGGATGCCTCACCACCTGTTTAGGACACTGGTCATGAATATGACCAAAGATATTGCATAAATTACACCTGGGGGGCCTCCATTCATATTCAACACGTATAGGCGCTTTAAAATAATCCTCCCCAGAGAGGGAAGGGAAACCAATATTCACAGCCTCCATAAGCTCAGATTCAGAATTGACTTCAATAAGACATCTGGAAAAACTACTTCTACCCCATGAATCCTTACACATAGAGCTAGTATAAGAATCCAGCATAACAAGACTTCAAGAGGAACATCATGCAATTTAACCCATACCAGAATGCTAGTCAATTCTTCCTTACGCAGACAGGTATCCATAGACCATTTCTTGAGAATTATTGGAGATTTGCGTATCATCAAAGGGCCTCCTTCCAAAACAGTTTCCAAACCAGCTAGTGTTTCAAACTTAAAGAAGAAAAAGCCTTTGGAGTTCATCATAATCCTCTTAAGACCATGTTTCGCCCAATTACTCCTAGCATAATATTCAACAACAGGAAACGCCATTCTTTTTCCAATAAAGTAGCCATATAAAGTATGTTCTAACCGAGAACTAACCTTTTCAACCATCGTACGAGGAATAGAAATGTTAACTCCTTGAATAACAGGACCCGATTTCGTTATATCTTCTTTTGGGTAAAGGGGAGTAATCCTGCACCCTAGTAAGTAGATTATCCAAAAAATGTTTAAGTACAAAGGATATGGGTGAATCCCATATCTCAGCCCGTTACATAGGCGAAAAGCTTACATAACAAGGAACTTCCTATATTCTAGACAAGAAAATAACTCACTACTAATAGGACATAGAAACTCCTAATGTCGACCAAATTACTTCTTCCGGAGACCTTGGAGCTTGATATCATACATGTCATAAAATGCATTCAAATTCCCTGGAAGGTCGTCAATATGATCCGTATAGTCATCATAATCATAATAGTCTTCAAGATCATGTCCCCCACCGGTCGATGAGAAAAAATCTAAAGGCTTGTCAAATAAATTTGCAGACTCATCAAAGGTGTTGACAACCTCCTCATCGCTATCAGAATCAACAATCTCTCCAACCTTAGAGAAAGGGTTAACTCTCTTAGTAGACGAAGAGGTACTAGGCATAGGCATTCCAACTTCCTTCTCCTTCAGCTCACTCACATGCGACTCATGCAAAGTATTACCAGTCTTAAGAGACTCATTTACCTTGTCATCCATCAAACTACCAGCATCCACATCTTTACTCACTTCCTTTGTAGGAATACCCAAGTCGTCTGCATCATCCATATTAAGAGCATCAAACTGATTAGATGTAGAAATCTTTGTTCCACTTGTACTAGCCACATCAACAACCTTCTTCTTATTCACATCCACTTTCTTAGGTTCAGGAGGAGGAGCTTTGGGACGATACTGAAAATTCTTACCCACAACAGGCTTAGTAAAGCCTCCCTTACCCAGATTAGTTTGACCAGAATTCTTACCCTACTTCTTGTTAGTAACCATTTGGAAACCATCATTAGGCTTTCCCATACCAATAGGAACATTCGGCTCCTCATTAACTTCATTATGAACCACCTCCTTAACACATTTCGGGCAATTAATACGATCATGCCCAAAAACTTTGCATACATCACAATGGGGAGGCTTCCATTCGTATTCAACCTTAATGACAGCCGTAGTGAAACCAGTATCATCCTTCATGGGGATAGCCATAGTAACTTCACTCTTTAGATCAGCTTCCAATGATAATTCCATAAGAGCACGAGCAAAACTAATACGACCCCATGAATCAACACACATTGAGCTTGTAAAAGCATCTAACATAATTGGCTTACCAACCTGGGTAGCTATCAAGCTCAAACCGTCTTCAGAATAAGCAAGCAATGGTACATTATGCAATTTAATCCAGACAGGGCCTTTAGTTACCTCACTTTTGGTTAATGACACCTCATTTGTCCATTTGGTGAGAATTAGAGGTGAATTACGAATAATCCAAGGACCCCGTTGTAGCACATTATCAACACCCTCTTTAGAATCAAACTTGAAGAGGAAAACACCAGCATCGTTCTTCATAAGTTTCTTCAAACCAAACTCACCCCACGTATTCGTGACATAGTTTTGAACCAACGAAAAGGCAATATTCTTGCCAACAAAGAAATAAGAGTATTATCATATCGGTTCAAAACACCCTCCATAGCAGCCTTTAGTAGTAAGGTATCATGGTTATCAACACGAGTCTCATTCACCAAAGCACGAAAATTAACCTTCCTAGTAACCATTCCTGGATTCACCACATTAGCAAACGAATTAGTACCACATGAAGTATTAGCAGCCCCATCGTGATTCTCCACATTCTTAAGAGCAACAAAATCCATTGCTTTCTCAAACGTCTTACATGCATCCAATACCCCCTGATCTATACCCTTATTATTACCCAATTCACACGGTCTGGATTTGCTTACAATGGGTTCATTAGAGTATGCCAAATTAGATATTGGATTTGACGGATCAGCCATACGGTATTCGACATTTGACACACCAATAGTATTACCTGAGTTAGACGTACCATGCACACCAGTAGGCTGCCCAGACGATGCATAAGGAGCAGCAGAAGTACCCAAACCAGTAGTAGGAATAAAAGGCGTACCCTTACCCACATCAAACTTTGGATCACGTAATGGTCTAACCGGAACATCCCCCATGCCTACATTATTCCCACCCAACCTCCTTAGCCTAGCAGCGACACTTTGAACAAGATCATCATTAGACAACCTAGTTTGATCGGCCAAACTAGAAGATGAAGCGTTATGCCCACTTTGCCTAGACGACATCTTACCCACCAGCTTTAGATGCACTATTCTTGTTAAGGAACCCTTTATCCATCTCTCAAAAAACCCAACTTCAGTAAATAAAACCAAACGAAAAAGAAACAGCAGCATGCACGAACAGAAATAAATAAAGAAAACCCTAACTGAAAGTTAGGGTTTTAAGCAATAGTAATCCAACTCCTAACCAACATCCATTGTTATGATCTTACCAGGTAATAACAAATCAATTTAAGCAATCCCTAACACCCACTAGGAATAAAAGGAATGATTAAGTCGACCTATATAGTAAAAGGAAAGTCTGGTGCGATCAAGAACACAAGGCGGTTTAAAAAACCCTAATAAGTCGATTTACACAGAAAACACCAAAAACCAACGTATCAATCATAAATCTGATCCAGAAACTAAATAACACGAATATTAATCAGTAACAATCACAAATTGATGAAAGAAACACAAGGATTATGGTGGATTTTAGTGAAAACCGATTTGGAAAAGTGAGGGGTTAAGGGATTAGGAAATCGCCAATAGAGAGAGAACTTTTAGGGTTAAGGGTAATTTATCATCAAGTGAGCAAGCGTTTAGGGAAAATTGTTATCATCAAGTCACGGAAAATTGCTTTTATCAAGTAAGCCTTTAGGGACCACGGCTCTCATCTTTTAAGGGACAATTGCCCTCAGAAAGTTAGCCTTTAGGGACAACGGATCTCATCATGTAAGTGACAATGGCACTTATCAAATGGGCAAGCATTTAGGAACAACGAATCTCATCATGTGAAGGGTAATTGCTTTCATCAAGTAAGCGAGCGTTTAGGGACACTGGTTCTCATCAAGTAACGGACAATTGCTTTCATCAAGCGAGCCTTTAGGGACAACGACTCTCATCATTTAAGTGACAATTGCTCTTCTGAAGTGTAAGAACATTTAGGGACAACGGCTCTCATCATGTAAAGGGCAATTGCTCTCTTCAAGTGAGCAAGCGTTTAGGGACATCAGCTCTCATCAAGTAATGGAAAATTGCTCTCATCAAGTGAGCCTTAAGGGACAACGGCTCTCATAATGTAAGGGACAATTACCCTCATAAAGTGAGCCATTAGGGTCAACGGATCGCATCATGTAAGTGACAATTGGTCTTATCAAGTGTGAAAGCATTTAGGGATAACGGCTCTCATCATGTAAATGGCAATTGCTCTCATCAAGTGAGCAACGTTTAGGGAAAACGGCTCTCATCAAGTAATGGACACTTGCTCTCATCAAATGAGCATTTAGGGACAACGACTCTCATTAGACAATTACCCTCATAAAGTGAGCCTTTAGGGACAACGGCTCTCTTCATGTAAGTGAAAATTGCTATTATCAAAGTGTGCAAGCATCTAGGGACAACGATTCTCATCATGTAAATGTCAGTTTCTCTCATCAAGTGAGCACGCGTTTATAGACAATGATTCTCATCGAGTAACGGACAATTGCTCTTATCTAGCGAGCCTTTAGGGACAATGACTCTTATCATGTAAGGGAAAATTGCCCCCATAAAGTGAGCGTTTAGGGACAACGACTCTCATCATGTAAGTGACAATTGCTCTTATCAAGTGTGCAAGCATTTAGGGACAACGACTCTCATCATGTAAAGGATAATTGCTCTCATCAAGTGAGCTAATGTTTAGGGACAACGGCTCTCATCAAGTAACATACAATTGTTCTCATCAAGTGTGCATTTAGGGACAACAACTCTCATCATGCAAGGGACAATGATTAAGTGCAGTAATTACAAGAACAGTCCCTGGTCCAAATGGTCTTTGCAAATCTAGTTCCAATCTTAGTTATAAGTATTTTAAGCTATGTACAATGCATAAATTAATACAACAATTATATGATATATGAAAAATACATAAAATCAAATGTACATCAGTAGTGAAGTGGAAAATATAGTGTGGTTTCTTACACAAATGGAAATGGAACACAAGAAAGTCAAGAATCAATAGCACCAAGATGAAATCACCAAACCAACAAGCCTCCAAATCTTTTCACCAAAGTTTTGTGAACACAAAATTAAGAGACCAAAAACCCTTGTAATAGCTTCTTTAAACCATTGTATAACTTCTAAAATAAAGCTCTTGAATGGATGATTTTTTAACAAGTACACACTATAGAACCTTGGCTTTTATTTTCTTCATAAATATTTGGTAAAAATCAAACTATGGATGGTGTTTTGGTGTTATGAAGCCCATGACCACAAGGAGGAGAGGAAGGGAAAATCTTGGCTAGTTTTGAGATCCAAGTTGAGTGGTAAATGGTTAGATGGTTTTTATCAAAGTGGTTTTTGACAATGGGGGACAAGAATTAGGAAATTATGTACATGTGTCTTTTTTGGGTAAAAGGTCAAAAGACCTGGTAATCATATTACTCCAAAAACGTTTAAGAACAAAGGATATGGGTGAAATCCCATATCTCAGCCCGTTACATAGGCGAAAGAGCTTACATAACACTACCTTTCCTCTAGTAAAAGAAATAAACTACTAACACATTAGATAACATGACTACAATAAAACAAGGCAACTTCCTAACATGACCTTGGGGCTTGATATCATACACGACCTTGGGGCTTGATACCAATCAATGTAGCAAGAAGACTAAGACCGTCATCAGAAAACGTAGATCATGGAATTTAACCCACACCGAAATGTTGGTCAAATCCTCTTTAAGTAAGTTGGTGTTCAAGGTCCATGGTTTAAGAATAATAGTGACATTTCTAATCAACCATGGACCATTTTCAAGAACGTCATCAACACCTTTCTTCGAATTAAACTTAAAGAAGAAGAACCCCTTGGCATTCATCATAACCTTCTGTATACCATACTTAGCCCACACATTGCGTACATAATAATCAACAACTGGAAAAGCAATGCGTTTACCAAGGAAATAACCATAGAGAGTATTCTCATACCTAGTGTTCACCTCTTCAACCACTTTCATTGGGACAGTAAGGTCCACACCATTCGTTATCTTGCTACACTCCAGCCTATGAAAGTTAGACGAGTGTTTCTTAGGTTCATTGGAAGTAGCACCTGCATATGATGTATACGGCTGTTTCAAAGCATTCTCGGCATTCTTCAATTGGACCTTATGCATTACATTATCAAAATCCTTGAAAGCATCCTCGACAACCTTATCAATACCATTCAGTTGGCTAACAGCCCTATGTGAATTAGTTTCAACCTGATTAGATGGAGCCGTAGCCACATGTTC
Organism: Artemisia tridentata subsp. tridentata; assembly: GCA_021014915.2. NCBI lineage: Eukaryota > Viridiplantae > Streptophyta > Magnoliopsida > Asterales > Asteraceae > Artemisia > Artemisia tridentata. Next base: position 273,564,877 of record CP139508.1, read on the forward strand.
ATTAGTATCAACCTGAATGGAGGGGGTAGTAGCCATATGAGGTTCGACAAGCATAGATGCTGACCAAACAGCCTCCTCCACATCCAAAGGCGTAGTGATTCCACTATTAGGGTTCATAGTCGATGGAGGCATCAACTCACCAAGGCTAACACATGGGTTCACCGCATTAGTAGACTTAATTACATTGGCATCAACGTTGACATGATCCTCATTTGTAGGTAATACAACCTCAAGAGGTTGTTGGACCACACGAGAATCACTAGAAGCATCATACCTAGGATCACGTCTAGGTTTATTAAGAACGTTACCAGCATTAGTATTACCTGCAAAATTCTTCAACCTCGGCCATGTACCATCATCCAAATCCACACCAGAATTAGGGTTTTGCAAAACCCTAGAATCATGCAATTGCTGAGAACACTAGAGTTCCCAGTTTCAATTCCCTTTAACCGTTGCATTCGAGCAGTTAATTCATCTTTTTTGGGTAAAAGGGAGTAATCTTCCACCCTGGTAAATATATTAACCAAAAACATTTAAGTACAAAGGATATGGGTGAATCCCATATCTCAGCCCGTTATTGATACGTACATGGATAAAGAAGCTCCAAACGATGATGGACTGGTGCTTACAATTGGATTCGAAGGTTGTTTAGGCTCAATAGCCCATGGAGTGTGCATGGTAACTTTGATGGATTAAGGTTGCATGGTGGACGTGAGTTTGCATGGGTCTTTTGGCATTTCTCTAGTTTTATTTGTAATAATTACTATTAAAAGTATTCTATTATTAATGTGGCTTTTGGAATATTGTAACCCATGGATTTGTAAAGGCTTTATATAGCCGTTTTTGGTGAATGAAGAAAGACAAGAAATTTGACAACTCTCTCTTGAATTATTGCTATAATTCTTGCCACTTTTGGGACGTGTTCCTGATTTTGGTTCGATTCAAATCAATAGGTCTTGATTTGCAATCTGGTTAACAAATTATAGGTCTAATTTGTTAACACATCTATCATCATTTGCTTTCTTCACACGGTTTTCATTTTTACTACAATCCAACCATCATTTGTGGTATCAGAGATCGGTCAGCTCTTGAATTTCTATCAGCTAGAATGAATTTCGATGATCTTGATTTTCTATAAAATCTTCGAGAGGCCTTGAGGAATGTGCAAGATGGAGTTCGTAGACAACCAAGACGTGGTGTGGTTGTGGAGGAATTCAAAGTGATGGAACTCCCTGAGTTTAATGGGGGAACGGATCCTGAAGCATATTTGGAATGGGAACGCAAAATCGATCGAATGTTTGATTTTAAAGACTTTGATGATGAGAAGCGATGTAGGTATGCAATACTGAAATTGGGGAAGGGGGCCTCTTTATGGTTCGAGGGGCTGAAAACAAAACGAATTCGTACCGGGAAAGAAAAGATTTCATCTTGGGAATCTTTGAAACGTAAACTTTGAAAAAGGTATGTGCCAACAACTCATAGAATATCTACTTATCGTAAAATTGCGATTTTAAACAAGGGAAGCTAAGCGTGGGTGATTATATTGATGAGTTTGAGAATCTGACTTTGATGGGTGAAATAGAGGAAATAGAAGAACAAAAAATGTCACGATTTTTGCGCGGTTTGAACCCCAATATTGCTAATGCTGTTGAACTATATCCTTATGCTGATTTTGATACACTTTGTGTTCTATGTTTGAAATTGGAGACACAAGGAAAGGCAAAATATGGGGGAGGGTCAAATGCCGACTATTGTAAAACCAACCCTTGGGCTAAACTCGAGTCTACACCTAAACTTACCACACCCACTGGCAACCAGTTCGCATCCTCTAGTACCGGAGGCCCTAGTAACTCTACTCCAAAATTAACTAGTTCAACTAAGGTATTGGTCGAGTGTTTGTCTTCTAGGTTGGTCGTTCAATGCGCATTACTTGACATGCTGGTGTTCAAGTTTTGTGATCTGGTTAACGATCATATTGGAAGTTAGTCATGATATCATAAACCGATTGTGTGGATGACGCTATATTATCTAGTCTTGAGATATCGCTATGTGGAAGTTAGGGTTTCATTGAAACCCTATTCTTGGCTGGTCTAGTGAAGTCAATGCGTGATCTGCTGCTATGATTGGTCTATGTTGGGTAATGGAAGTTAAGGTTGTTTAAACCTTATTATTGTTTATTAATACTGGTCTTGATGCATGTACTAATGCGTTTGATGCATGCTGCTTCTGGGATGTAAGTTAGTGTATGCCTCGTGTTTCATCCAATTTCTATTTGCATATGGCAGTTGATGGTATGCAGATTCGTACCATAGTGTGTAAGTTAGGGTTTCCTAACCCTATTTTTTCGTCTATGATTGATCAAGATACACTCGGTCTCCATTAAAGCTGGTAGCAAATGAGGTGTTGGATCAAGTTGTAGTATTGGTTTGGTTCTTTTAGGATCAATGGAAGTTTGATGTAGTTGATTGGTGTGGATTAGTGCTGTTCATGTACTACCATGGGAAAGGCTGCATCGTTGACGGTTATGGACATCTATGACGAATTTTGAAGAATCAAGTGGTTAACTTGAGTTTTTAATTTGTAATCTTATAGTCGTTGTATTTTTTATGTTCATTTATTAGTTATAAGAGTGGTGTGTCACTCTTATATAGTGGTTATTTGTTAGTGTCCTACGAGACTGTTGAGTTTTTTCATGTAAGTGCCTATGTAACGGGCTGAGATATGGGATTTCACCCATATCCTTTGTACTTAAACATTTTTTGGTTAATCTACTTACCAGGGTGCAAGATTACTCCCCTTTACCAAAAAAAAACTAGTTCAACTAAGGAAACGAGTTTGGCTAAAGTTCGATGTTTTAAATGTCAAGGTTTTGGACATTATCAGAATGCGTGCCCAAATAAATGAGTCGTAGCCTTGAGGGAAGCCATTGGTTACCGTGAGGAGTTGGAGGAGGAGGAAAGATTGGGTAATATCTTTAACTTTGGAGGGGGTAACGACGAGGAGGAAGAGGTGGAAGGGTATGAAGCCCCATTGTATGATACGACCTTGGTTATTAGAACTCTACAAACTCAGATTGTATCCACTGATTTGGACCAGCGAGACCAATTATTTCACACCAAATGTCAAGTTAAGGATAAATGGTGTAGTGTAATTATTGATGGGGGGAGTTGCACTAACGTAGCTTCAAATGAAATGGTGTCAAAACTTGGGTTAATCACTACTGTTCATCCTAAGCCGTATTCACTTCATTGGTTAGATGATGGCAATAAAGTTAAGGTGTCAAAACAAGTAAAGGTTGGATTAACTATGGGTTCTTATGAAGATGAAGTTCTTTGTGACGTAATTCCCATGGATGCTTGTCATGTGTTGTTGGGACGTCCTTGGCAGTTTGATAGGGATGTGACACACAGGGGGAGGAGTAATGAGTACGAGTTAAAGGATAAAGGCAAAAAAATTGTGTTAAAGCCCATGTCATCACAAGCAATTCGTTCCATGAGTACCAAACAGAAAAAGAAGTCGAATTTCACCCTGTTGGCTAGTGAACGGGAGGTTGAGCAAACTCTTGATGGTGGAGAAGTGGTGTATTTGCTGATAAACAAAGAAGATTCTATGGGGACCGTGAATTTGATGGAGGGCAGCCCCATTGCTGATTTGTTACATGAATACCAAGATGTGTTTCCCAATGACTTGCCACCAGGTTTGCCTCCTATTCGTGGCATTGAACATAAAATAGACCTTATTCCAGGAGCACCGTTACCTAATAAGGCTGCTTATCGGTGTAATCCGGAAGAAACAAAGGAGTTACAAAAATAGGTTGATGAGCTTGTGAGCCGAGGTTATGTGCGTGAAAGTTTAAATCCGTGTGCCGTGCCCGTTTTGCTTGTACTCAAGAAGGATGGAACGTGGCGGATGTGTGTTGATAGTAGGGCGGTGAATAACATTACCATCAAATACCGTTTTCCAATCCCAAGGCTAGATGATATGTTGGACGAGCTTCATGGATCGGTGGTGTTTTCAAAAATTGATTTGCGAAGTGGTTATCACCAGATTCGAATGCATGAAGGGGATGAGTGGAAAACAGCCTTCAAGACCAAGCATGGGTTATATGAGTGGACCGTAATGCCCTTTGGTCTCACGAATGCTCCTAGTACGTTTATGAGGCTGATGAATGAAGTTTTGAAATCATTTTTGGGCAGGTTCGTTGTGGTTTATTTGGATGATATATTGGTATATAGCAAAAACAAAGAAGAACATTTGATACATTTGAAACAGGTCTTTGACACCCTTAGAGCTCAAAAACTCTTTGGAAAACTGGAGAAGTGCTCATTTCTAGTTGATAAGGTGATGTTCTTGGGTTATGTGGTTTCTAAGGATGGTGTGTCCGTGGATCAGTCCAAAATTGAAGCAATCAAGTCCTGGCCTAATCCTAAAAATATAAGTGAAGTGCGTTCATTTCATGGTTTGGCATCATTCTATAGGCGTTTTATTCACGATTTCAGTACTATTACTAGTCCCATCACTAATTGTTTGAAGAAAGGTACATTCACGTGGGGAGAAGATGCTAACAGGGAATTTTTTTGGGTTAAGGGGAGTAATCCTGCACCCTGGTAAGTAGATTAACCAAAAAACGTTTAAGTACAAAGGATATGGGTGAAGTCCCATATCGCAGCCCGTTACATAGGCACTTACATGAAGAACACAACAGTCCCGCAGGACACGCACAAATAGCCACTATATAAGAGTGACACACCACTCTTATAACTAATAAATGAACAAAGACTACAACGACTATAAGATAACAAATTAAAAACTCAAGTGAACACACTTGATTCTTCAAAAGTCGTCCTAGATGTCCATAACGTTCAACGATGCAACCTTATCCATGGTAGTACTAGACCAGCACCAATCCGCACCAAACAGCTACAACGAACTCCCATTGATCCAAAAGGACCAAACCAGCAATGTCCACAACAGAGACATCAATACTACGATTAGATCAATACCTCATCTGCTACAGCTTTAACGTAGTAAAACTCTAGCTAAGAATGGAACCCAGTGTATCTTGAACAATCATAGACAAAAAATAGGGTTGAAAAACCCTAACTTACACAAGCAATGAATTGACTTCCATTAAAGCATGTAAAAGGTGGTTGTTGAAATAGCTCCACGCTATAACCACAAAGCACCACGTACATCCATAACAATAAACCAAATCTATGCAAGACCATGCAAACCATGATCACAGAATGGTTTTTTCTCAACCAATACCTATTGCAGCTTCATAGTAGATAGGCTGCCATAGACTCAACATAGGGTGTAGGACCCTAACTTACACCATGGAACACCATAATAAACAGCTCCAAAACAAACAAAGAAGCATACAAATAGTTAAGAACTGTTTGGGTAACAAGGGATATGCAAACGAAGCATAACCCTACTTCCATAGAATCACGACCAATCCTCACTTACATCGAACCAGAAAGGTCAAAGAAACCTTAAACCCCAGCAGCATGAAGATCAATAGTGAGGACGAGAATAGGGTAATGAAACCCTAACTTCCAGCGACCACTACCAGATAGATACTAGGGTTAACGACTCCCTAACATCCCAATAGGATCGACTAACATACCAATAGCCAATCACGACCACCAGATTGCATTGGTGATACGTGAACGTAACACGAACACCACCAGGTCTGAATAGTAGGAAAGCATCACCGCAAGAACCTAGTAGCAACACGACCATATAGGGTTCCCATAAACCCTAACTTCCATGACATAATAGCAGGTCTTATAATAATACCAGGTCTGATAAGTAACCAGGTTTGATAAACATAAGAATATGTAGACCAGCGGCTAGGGTTGAAAACCCTAATCAGAAAACGATCACACGATCTAAGAATAAATCATAAACGTACAGATCTTGTGAAGGTAGGGTTTTTGAACAAGGTTCCCTCAAACTTGACTTACATCTCTCCAAACCCATGTACACATAGACAACCATCGCACCGGAACAACAAAACCCTACAACGGGTTACGTGCATAATAACTGCCACCAACAGTTGATAGTCAAAACCAAAGGGTTTCGATATAGCTTCAAAGAACCAGCCACCAACAGAAGATAATCAAAACCAAAGGGTTTCGATATAGCATCAAATCACCAGATCGTTGAAAATAATATAGGTACGTTAAGCTCAGATTCAACCAGAAAATAGGGACGATTCCAAAACCCAAAAAAACTTGCATGGAATACATGTTAATAATGATTAAATAATAAAACTAGATTAGTTATATTATATAACCGCCCCACGTGAAAAAGATCAGATTACATGCAAGAAAAAAGCGATAATAGTAAATTCCAACCGACCAAAACCAGAAATTAAATCCACCGACCCATGATGGAGGAGGATTAAACAATTGGAAAAAGATCGATTGTAGAATTTGATTAGCAAGGGAATCGTTTTTTTTTTTTTTTTTTTTTTTTTTTTTTTTTTTCCGCCATGATGGAGAGAGAATCGTGTTTGGCTTGGGTCGATGCTAACAGGGCGTTTGAGACAATCAAAAAGCTTTTGTGTGCTCCTCCTATTTTGGCTCTTCCAGATTTTTCTCAACCCTTTGAAGTTGAGTGTGATGCAAGCGGAGTTGGTATTGGTGCTGTTTTGATTCAAGCCGAAAGTCCCATTGCTTACTTTTCGGAAAAATTGGGAGCTGCTATTTTGAACTATTGCACTTATGACAAGGAGTTTTATGCCATTGTTCGGGCATTGGATCATTGGAGTCATTATTTGCGTGCAAATCATTTCATTTTACATTCAGACAATGAGTCTTTGAAGTACATTAATGGGCAACAGAAGTTGAGTCCAAGACATGCTAAATGGGTGGAGTTTTTACAATCTTTTCATTTCTCATCAAAATATAAGGATGGTAAAAGCAATGTGGTAGCTGATGCCCTTTCACGACGTTTTACTTTACTTGCTACACTTGATGTTCGTTTGTTGGGTTTTGAAACCTTAAAAGATTATTATGGGGATGACGTTGATTTTGGTGATTTATTTGGAAAATGTGCGAATGGTGTCCAAGGGGAGTTTATGGTTCAAGATGGTTTTCTCTTCAAGGGAAATCGGCTTTGTGTCCCAAAGCATGCTATTCGTGAATTGTTGATACGTGAAGCACATGGTGGTGGTTTGGCTGGTCATTTTGGAGTAGTCAAAACTTTGGAAGTATTGAAGGAGCATTTCTTTTGGCCCAAGATGTTAGGGGATGTAACTAACATTGTGAGTAAGTGTGTAACATGTCATATGGCTAAGAGTTCATTCAAATCTGGTTTGTATTCTCCATTACCAGTTCCGGTGCGTCCTTGGGAAGATGTGTCCATGGATTTTATTGTGGCCTTGCCACGCACGCAAAGTGGTAAGGATGCTATTATGGTTGTTGTTGACAGATTTTCCAAGATGGCTCACTTTGTTTCTTGCCACAAAACTGATAATGCTAGTAATGTGGCTGATTTATACTACCGGGAGATTGTACGTTTGCATGGGATCCCCAAAACCATTGTTTCAGATCGGGACTCCAAGTTTTTGAGTTATTTCTGGAATACTTTGTGGCGAAAGGTGGGAACCAAGTTGTTGTTTAGTACATCGCACCATCCTCAAACGGATGGCCAGACTGAAGTTACGAATAGAACCTTGGGAACGTTGTTGCGGGGTTTGGTAAGCAAGACTCAAAAGGATTGGGATGTTAAGCTTGCCCATGCTGAATTTGCTTATAACCGTTCTCCTACTTATGCTACTGGTCACTCTCCGTTTGAAGTTGTTTATGGAATTAATCCCTACTTACCATTAGATTTGATCCCATTGCCAAAGGAGGAGTTGGTTCACAAAGATGCTGATTCTAAGCTGAAATCTATGATGAAGTTGCATGAACAAGTTCGTAAGCGCATTGAGGCTGTTAATGCAACTTATAAACAGAAATCCAATAAAAATAGGAAGCCGCGGGTGTTTGCTGATGGTGATCTAGTGTGGGTGCATTTGAGAAAAGAGCGCTTTCCAAGCAAACGCAAAAACAAGTTGATGCCAAGAGCTGAAGGTCCTTACAAAGTGATTGAACGTGTGAATGATAATGCATACAAAGTGGAGTTTCCAGGGGATTATGGGGTGCATGCTACTTTTAACGTGGGAGATCTTTCACCCTATCTTGATGATGATGGTCTTACTGAATTGAGGTCAATTCCTTTCAAAGGGGGAGGGGATGATACGTACATGGATAAAGAAGCTCCAAACGATGATGGACTGGTGCTTACAATTGGATTCGAAGGTTGTTTAGGCTCAATATCCCATGGAGTGTGCATGGTAACTTTGATGGATTAAGGTTGCATGGTGGACGTGAGTTTGCATGGGTCTCTTGGCATTTCTCTAGTTTTATTTGTAATAATTACTATTAAAAGTATTCTATTATTAATGTGGCTTTTGGAATATTGTAACCCATGGATTTGTAAAGGCTTTATATAGCCGTTTTTGGTGAATGAAGAAAGACAAGAAATTTGACAACTCTCTCTTGAATTATTGCTATAATTCTTGCCACTTTTGGGACGTGTTCCTGATTTTGGTTCGATTCAAATCAATAGGTCTTGATTTGAAATCTGGTTAACAAATTATAGGTCTAATTTGTTAACACATCTATCATCATTTGCTTTCTTCACACGGTTTTCATTTTTACTACAATCCAACCACGTATCAGTTACATAGGCGAAAAAGCTTACATAACCGTTGCAATTGCTGAGAACACCGGAGTTCCCAGGTTCAATTCCCTTATAACCGTTGCATTCGAGCAGTTAATTCATCTTTTTTGGGTAAAAGGGACCCTGGTAAATATATTAACCAAAAACATTTAAGTACAAAGGATATGGGTGAATCCCATATCTCAGCCCGTTACATAAGCGAAAAAGCTTACATAACCTAAAGAAGAAAATAACCCACTACTCATAAAACATAAAACTCCTATGACGACAAATTACATCTTTCGAAGACCTTGGAGCTTGATATCATACATGTCATAAAAGGCATCCAAATTTCCTGGAAGATCATCTATTTGTGCCGCATAGTCATCATAATCATACTCAAGATCGTGACCACCTCGAAATAAGTTCACGGACTCATCAAAAGCGTTCACAACCTCCTCATCACTATCAGAATCAACAATATCTCCCACTTTAGAAAATGGGTTTACTCTTTTAGTAGCAGAAATAGATGGAATCAAGGGAAGAACCAGGCTTATTAGCCTCAACCTGCAACTTCCCTTTCACAACACTCACAAGCGGTTCTTGTGATACACTACTAGTCTTTAGAGACCCATCCTTCTTTGCTTCCAATATATTGCCAGAATCTAACTCAGCCCCAACCTTGGTCACAACATGGAATGCTATAATCATCAGTGTCGACCATATTAAGGGCTTCAAACTTATTAGAAGTAGCAACCTTCGTCCCACTCGTACTAGCCACATCAGCGGCCTTCTTCTTTGTAGTATCCGCCTTCTTGGGTACAGGAGGAGTCGCTTTTGGTTGATATCTAAACTTTGGACCCATAACAGGTTTAGTAAAACCTCCTTTACCCGGAGCACTTTGACCACCATTCTTACCCTTATTCTTGTTGTTGACCGTTTGAAAACCATCATTAACACTCTATTTAGGCTGAGTAGGAGGTGGCATAGATTTAGGACAATCAAGCAACGTATGACCAAAGAGCTTACACTTATCACTCCGAGGCGGTTTCCACTCGTATTCAAGTCGAATCTTTTCAATAGTAGAACCCGTCCCATCAACTAGTGGAATCTCAACAGTGAGGCTCTCCCTAAGAACCTGGTACGCCTTAACTTCAATCAAACACTGAGCAAAACTACTTCGACCCCATTATTCCAAGCACATTTGACTAGTGTAAGAATCTAACATTTTCGGCGTACCAATCAATGTGGCTAGGAGACTGAGGCCATCATCAGAAAACATAGCAAGGGGCACATCATGGAATTTAACCCATACCGGAATATTAGTCAAATCCTCTTTAAGAAGGTTGGTGTTTAGGGTCCAAGGTTTAAGAATAATTGGGACATTTCTAATCATCCACAAACCGTTTTCAAGTACATCATCAACACTTTTCTTTGAATTAAACATAAAGAAAAAGAACCCCTTTGCATTCATCATGACCTTTTGAATGCCATACTTAGCCTACGTATTACGTACATAATAATCAACAACCGGGAAAGCAATACGTTTACCAAGAAAATAGCCATACAAAGTATTCTCAAATATGGTGTTTACCTCTTCAACCACTTTCATAGGGACGGAAAGATCAACCCCATTAGTTTGATTGCTACACTCCAACCAACTAAAGTTAGACATTCGTTTCTTAGGATCACTAGATGTTGCCACCGCATATGAAACCGGCTTCACATTAGGTGCACTCATATTAGTAGTAGGCTGTTGCAACACGCTAGGAGAGTTTTGAGGAGAAGCATTCTGATGTGACGGATTAGATGCAGCCATATTCTCCACATTCTTTGATTGTATTCCATTCATAGCTTCCTCAAAATTCTTACAAGCATCCAATACCACTTTATCAACCCCATAAAGCTGATTAGCATCCACATGAGTATAAGGCTATTCCAAAACACTCAAAGAAGTAGGCATGGTGCTCATCTGTAACACCCCAAAAATCGGGTCCAGCGGAAGCATACATGTCACTAGGGTGCTACTAAATTGGTATCACAACACAAGTTACCAAGAACGGTTTTACCTCAACCGTTTAGAATAAAAGTCATTATCAAAAGTATTAAATTTACATCTTTCGAAAATAGTGCGGAAGTAAGGCCCATAAATAAATAAAGAGGTCCCACATATAAATATCAAAGTCGTCTATAACCATGCCTCTTGCCAAGCGCCTCTAGAGATAAGCTATAGCATTAAAACTGAAAATACATGCTAAAAGGGTCAGCTTACGCTGGTGAGTTCATAGGTTTTAGTTAAAACCAGTTTGGTTAAACCAAAAGGTTTTCAAGTTCAAATCATCGTTCGCAAGAAAGTCAAGTTCAACGTAGGCTAACACTACCTAAATCACGGGTTAAGAAAAGATATAATAGTGGACCAAGAAAAGGGATTTGCTACACTGGACTAAGATCGATGAAAACCATGAGTTCCAATAATACTTCCAAAACCAATCATTCCAATATCAAAACGAGATCTCAAGTAGGGCCCTAAGCGACTCTAGCCAGGCAACATGGCTATAGCAAGAGATTGCTACCCTGGTCTAGGCCGTAAGCAGATATCTATTCTTAGCTAGGCATCATGGTTATAGCAAGGGATTGCTACCCTAGACTAAGTCAACATCTACCGCAAGTCTAACCCTTAGCCAGTCAACGAGTTATAGCAAATCCAAAACGACGGTTAGGTCCATTCAAAATAGTTTAAATGTTTTCACTCGAATACCAGATAAATCACGTAATGCCATCAAATAACCAGATAAATCACGTAACGCCATCAAATAACCAGATCAAATATATCAGCCAAATAGTCAAAATAGAGCAACCAGTTCACGTATTCCAAATAAACAGTCATGAGTTTAGTTAAAAACGAGCATGTATTCTCCCCCGAAAATAGTTAGAAAACCAGTAAAAGTAGGGGCCATGAACTCACCTTAGTCACAGAAATGCAAGATCACAACTGACACAACTGGCATCGAGAAGCAAGACATAACGGTCTCAAGACATACGGCACGACGGTACACAGAGGTACAAGCACGGCGGTACACAACGGTCTAGGATCGGCACAACCTAATACGTATACGATCATCTCAAAACACGTCTCGCAAAATAATAAAGTCTATAAAAGACAGTGTGTCGTAGTTTTCATGGATTACTCAGTTTTCAAAACTTATCAAAAGCTTAGTTTCAACGTTTTGTGTGGTGTGGTAAGGTAACATAGACTCGACATACAACTCACGCCAAAGAGAAGAGACATCAACAAACTCGAGAGAATACTGAAGAGAACTCAAACCAAGGAAGACAACTCTAGACGTTAACGTCAAACAATTACCTCGAATAAATAAATCAGCTTGCACGTTTCGGTATTTACCCCAATGTCCCAAATAACTTGTATAAAACATAGATGTTTTATAATAGAATAAGTTTAACTAATAAGAGTAGTTTTTCTCGAGTCGTCGAGATTTGGATTAATCAAATATGGAATTTCAATATTTAACAAGTTTTATGTTTCGTTATCTTTCGCGTAAATATTAGCTTTGGTTTTATTGAATATTTTGTGTCCGGTCCGAGTTCAATATATTAAATTCTATTCGATTTTAATATATTACGTCGTCACAATTCCCAAAATGTTCAATAAGTCCGTTATCTAATATCGTAAGTCCGATAACGATTCACAATTGTCCAAACGTCCGAGTATAATAATCAAAATCCGATATGAATTCAATAATGTCATGTCACAAATCAAGTAACTGAGTATTAATTTTCCAAGCAACCGAAACGTACCAACATTCAAACTCACCAAACAATTTTTGTATCGAAACACTCTAAATTTTATTTTACTTCTTGGGCTTGAAGCCCATATTATGAGTAAACCATATGGACCCTCTTTCATGGGCTACTAAGCCCACTGCCAATCCAAATCCCACGCTAACACAATCCCAATTCCAATTATCACTAAATGAATTCTTATATTTAGACACAAAATTTAACGCACCCTAAGTGGTATCAAAATCAAACGTACCCTTAATTTTTGCTACCTTTGTGACCCGAGGACCAACAGCAAACGCACCCTACGCGGGTCGTCGCACCAAGACCATAACTCATAAATCAAATTCAAAATAAGTATTTCAAAGCCTAGTCAAGAACCACCAATATGACTGTTAAACCCAAACTGAACCAAACAAGCACCCTCGTGGGTGGTTAAGCCGAGACTCAACCAAACGGGCCAACAACCCTTGCGGGTTTCTCTTTTAGACCGAAACAACAAGCACAACGCACCCTCTTGGGTGTACTAGTGAACCGAACAACACCAAAAATAAGAATATAGTAACTCCATTATGCCGAGACCATGGAAGGTCTCGGCAGTTAATCTGCTCGCACAACAAACACGCAAAAACATAAAACCAAGACCAAACTAAGTCTCAAATGGAGACATTAACCGAGACCAAGATGAAGCAACCAAAGCGGATTAAAATCAAACTCGGTTCATCATAAACAAAACCACTCGACTCAACTCACTGAGTCGACTCAGTGAGTTGGCTCGTTCACAAACAACCACGATATTAAACGTTTTTCAACCACACGAAACTATTATCTCAAAGTTTAATCCGGTTTTTAACTCACGAATTTGTAATCTCATTTCATATAAAGTTTTAAATCCACGACAAACATTAACAACATAAATCGGTTATATATAAAAGAAAACATATAAAAACGGGCTTTCTCGGTTTTACCATGACGAGAAAGAGAGGAGAGCAAAGCGGTGGTGGCGCGTAGTGACTGGAAAAAGAGAGAACACGGCGGCAGTGGTGGAGGAGGAGGGTTTCTTGGCGCGTGTGATATGGTAGAGCGACGAGGATATCACAAGGATCATTTTGGTGGTGGTGGTGTAGTAGGGTGAGCGGCGGTGTGGCTCAGGTGGTCGGATTTAGGACCGGAAAAAGAGAGAGAAGAGGGAGGTGAGATGGTGTCGGCTGGAAGAAGAATTAAATGAAACATAACCCTAAAAGAATTATAATAGGAGTATATATAGACTAGGGTTAGGGTTAGGGTTAGATTAGAAATACCCTAGGGACCAAAGTTGTCACAATCCAAGTCTAAGGGAAAAGGGATAAAATTTACTGCAGGGACCATAGTTGTAGTTTTTGCTATCTTTCATGAAATGAGGCTCGGGGCTCATTTAAGATAGCAAACGATCGATTCAAAACACGGAAATTTCACCACTGCGCTCAAAATAATTTTTTCAATAAAAACGACTATTCATACGCCTCGTTTCTCATGAAAAATAAAATAATCAAAACAAATCGTCGGTTGTGCCAGTACGCGATGTGTACGAATTTCACGTTTCGCAAGATAACTTCTCGTTTTAGAATCAAAAGAGTTCAGGAAGGATCTGTTTGTGAGAAACAGGGAAAGTCTCGAATAAAAATATATTCGGAAAATTACGGGTGGTTACAGTCTCACCTCCTTAACGGAATCGCGACCTCGTGATTCAATTCCAGTTACTCGTTATGGTTGAAAAGAGATTAGCATATATACACGAGGATTCATCGTCACGTTCCCACGTGAATTCAGGACCTTTTTCGCGAGCTTCGAAGAGCGTTGTTGATAGGGATGTGACTTTACTAAAGTCGTTCGATTTCACGGTTCATGATTTCGATAGGTTTCTCAACAAGATTTAAACATTCATCAAATCTAGATCTCTCCCGGAGGAGTAGCGGTTGCCTCATCGGCAAGTCATTTCTTCACAATGCGCATAAAAACGTTATGAACACTGCTGAATCCTAACGGTAGCTCGAGCCTGTGTGCTACCGGTTCAACTCAAGCAAGGATTTTAAAAGGATCAATACAACGAGATTAAGCTTTCCACGTTTACTAAACGTATCACACCTTCTCGTGGTGGAGTTTTGAACATAATCTAGCCTTTAACTGAGAATTCAAGAGGTTTACGTTATTTTTTAGCATAGATGTTCTGACGATTCGTGAGCGGTTTGCAATTCGGTTATGATCTGAATGATCTTCTCGGTAGTCTCAATGAACAAATTCGGGGTCAGTGAGTTGGGTATCCCCAAATTCTACCCATCGAGTCGGCGATTGGCACTTGCGGCCATAAAGTGGCTCATAGGGTGCCGTCGAAATACTAGAGTCGTAGGTATTGTTATAAGAGAATTTGGCCAACGGAAAGTGTCGATACCAACTATTGCCAAATTACGCAGGAACACAATATGTCCTTTAACACTCGAATGATTTTTCCACTTCGGCCATTAGTCTGGAGATGATACACAGTATTCATCCCAAAATCTGTTCTCATGGCTCTTTGGTGTGATTGCCGGGAATTTGATGTGAAACAACTATCCCGATCAGAGAATGGTAAGAGTCGACACTCTATACCGGGTAATGATTTCATATGAGTATGGACGAGCAAGTTTGCCCATACTGTCGTTTCATTGATTAGAGAAGGTGAGTAGATTAGGTAGGATTATCAACAATTACTCTGGCAGCGGCACAGGATTTATTTCCAAAGTTTCGTTTATGATATAGTATATTACTCGGTGAGAAGGTAGCAAGGATTACTGGTACATCCGAGGGACGAATGAAAAGTCAGGTGGTTGTCCCAAGGGATCGCGGTTTCAGTTACTCCTTAGAGTCTCAAGATTTCTGCTGGGCGTGGAATCTCTGCCAAATAGAGAGTTTAGCGAGTTCAGAGTATAATTATGAGGAAAGATGTTGATTGCTACAAGCAATCAGTTGATTGAATCAGTAGTGCACATAGTACTTAAAGCGGGAGATACAACATTGATTGAACCGCTTCGATTAAACAGTCCCGATCGGAAAGATGAACATCATCGATTGAGCGCAAGGCTTAGGGTAGAGGCGACTGTAGCAAGGCCACAACAAAACAAGGCTGAATAACGAATCCAAATCCAGGATGACGTCCAAAATCACAAAATCAAACAATCCGAATTAAATCAGAATCAAAACCAATCCAAACAGAGTCAATATCGAATCCCAACGTAGCAGAATCAAATCCAAATGTAGCCAAAAATCGAATCCAAAAGTAGCCAGAATCAAATCCAAGCGTGGCCAAAAATCAATTCTAAACGTTGCCGAAAATCAAATCCAAACGTGGCCAAAATCGATTCCAAACGTAGCCAAAATGCAAAACCAAACGTGGTCAAAATTGAATCTAAACGTTCCAGTAAGCTCGGACGGCTTATAACGCTCTGAAGAGGTTACAAATAAGTAACTCAGTTTAAAACAGTGCCAGTCGGATCTAACTCGACCCGATGCAATTTACGGCCAGACGGCGGCAAACAGGATTTCCATATAATGGAGAAGTATAGTGGTGCCAAAAGCATTACGGCTCATTCGGTGTTGTGATGCCAGTGTGTAGTGTGTGTGGAAGTAAGATTCCATGTCCGTGTACACACGCAAAACTGTACCATCCCAAAAATCAATGACCAACCCGGACATAATTCCATTATAACTACTCTGAGTATTGCAAAATTCACCTTTGAGTCGAACATAGGTGATCAGGCTATGCCCCACTGTCCCTGGTTGAATATAGGTGATCTGTCTATATTCACCCGAGGTTCAATGAATTTTGGAATACTAAGCCTAGTTATACTAGTAGTATGTCCATTATATCCAGAATCATTCCCAAAACCACGACGAGTGTACAAACTCGACATTCAATAGTGAGATTACGCAAGGAAATAGCGTAACTAAATGACAGGTACTGTGCGTGAATAAGCATACGAAAATGCTTATAGTGAACAGTTAAAACGAGCGGATATAAAATATCTAAAAGTCAGGCACACATCTCAACAAATATATAATCAAGTATCTCATCAAACAACTTGTCAAATATACCATGAACATCTCATCTAGTATCTCATCAATTATCTCGTCAAACAAGGTCATACGCGAGGCATCGGCTTGGCAGGCAGGCACGTGTCGGTCATAGGATTAAGTTTTCACCAAAAGTGGTTATAGTCCAGGTTTTTGAAAACAAACCCAGTTCTCTATAACCTAGGCTCTGATACCAATCTGTAACACCCCGAAAATCGGGTCCAGCGAAAGCATACATGTCACTGGGGTGCTACTAAATTGGTATCACAACACAAGTTACCAAGAACGGTTTTACCTCAACCGTTTAGAATAAAAGTCATTATCAAAAGTATTAAATTTACATCATTCGAAAATAGTGCGGAAGTAAGGCCCATAAATAAATAAAGCGGTCCCAAATATAAATATCAGAGTCGTCTATGACCATGCCTCTTGCCAAGCGCCTCCAGAGATAAGCTATAGCATTAAACCTGAAAATACATGCTAAAAGGGTCAGCTTACGCTGGTGAGTTCATAGGTTTTAGTTAAAACCAGTTTGGTTAAACCAAAAGGTTTTCAAGTTCAAATCATCGTTCGCAAGCAAGTCAAGTTCAACGTAGGCTAACACTGCCTAAATCACGGGTTAAGAAAAGATATAATAGTGGACCAAGAAAAGGGATTTGCTACACTGGACTAAGATCGATGAAAACCACGAGTTCCAATAATACTTCCGAAACCAATCATTCCAATATCAAAACGAGATCTCAAGTAGGGCCCTAAGCGACTCTAGCCAGGCAACATGGCTATAGCAAGAGATTGCTACCCTGGTCTAGGCCGTAAGCAGATAACTATTCTTAGCTAGGCATCATGGTTATAGCAAGGGATTGCTACCCTAGACTAAGTCAACATCTACCACAAGTCTAACCCTTAGCCAGTCAACGAGTTATAGCAAATCCAAAACGACGGTTAGGTCCATTCAAAATAGTTTAAATGTTTTCACTCATGAATACCAGATAAATCACGTAATGCCATCAAATAACCAGATCAAATATATCAGCCAAATAGTCAAAATAGAGCAACCAGTTCACGTATTCTAAATAAACAGTCATGAGTTTAGTTAAAAACGAGCATGTATTCTCCCCCAAAAATAGTTAGAAAACCGGTAAAAGTAGGGGCCATGAACTCACCTAAGCCACAGAAATGAAAGATCACAACTGACACAACTGGCATCGAGAAGCAAGACATAACGGTCTCAAGACATACGGCACGACGGTACACAGATGTAATACCCAAAAATCTTAATCATGTAAAAAGACTAAAATGCCCCTACAATCTTGAATTGGATTAATAAACTTATGAAGTACCAAAATGAATCCAAAAATTTAAGTGACAAGCTATACACGAAATGAAATAATTTCTACATCTTCAAAAATCATTGACTCTCATAACTACATGTACAAAATACCTTAATACAAGTTTATTTAAATTAATCCCATTTAATTACATTTAAGGCATTATAACTTGCAAATAATTAGCAATTAAAAATCAAATCAAAGCCCATAATTTTAGGTCAATGAAGGACCGACTTTTAGGCCCATAACCCCCCCCCCATGATCGGTATTCTTTTTATTAGGTCATTCCCATTTTATTGTTATCCTAAAAACCCTAGCCGCTTATTCCTAAACACACAAATAATTTCACCATTTGATCATACGAATTTCTGGAGCTTGGAGGATAATTTTCTGGTGTTCATTAGCATCCAAGGAAGGCTAGAAAATTTCGTTTAGGACTGTGCTTTGCCTGGTTCAATCGTGGCATCATTTTCTTGTCGCTAAATTCCATTCGATAGGTAATTCGTCCATAATTAATTCGATCATCCTAAAATTCGTTTACCATTTTTCTTATGTTCCTTATATTGGTTATAACCTGGGAAAAATATCTACAAGGTTTGTAGATCGCTCGTTTGGTCGTGGTGAATTCTTCTTGTCGAGCAATACAATCCGAGATACAAAAATTCGTGCAACTTTTACCACACGTTCTAAAATCGACCTGGTAATTTTCTCATGTTCTATACATCTCATAAGTCTCATTTAAAATATAAAAGTCGACCCATGCATGTTACATAAATCGTTTGTGATTTAATGGATTCGAAAACCCTAAAATCGAAATAAATCTCTAATACATTCATACGAATTTTCTGGACCTATTGTATATTTTTCGTGGCCTATATATTCATCATATAACACCACAAAAATGTTTATTCGAATTGTTGAAGCCTAAAATCCTTGTGTTCGAATTATTGGTTAATCAGATTAAATGGAAATAAAAGGAAAAATTATGAAAACTCTATGAACCATTCGAATTAGGGTTGGTGTATTTGGATCTGCAGTTTTAATGTATAATAATGATGTTGTAATGATTACCAAATGATTTGGGTGATTAGGGTTTTGATTTTGATAATAAAAATGATTACCGATTGAAATAAAATACTTAAGGGTGTGTTTTGTAATTTTACAAACTATGGGGATATTTTTGTAAGGTGTCATAAACCTGTGGGAAAATGTATAAAATATGCTTGAAGGACCATTTGTGTTAATTTGAGGATTATGGGGATTAATTAGTAAATATATATAATTATAGATAACCGAATGGAAATAAATAAAATATAGGGACCAAAAATGTAAATTCTGGAAAGTTATGTGTGGTTCGAACATTAAAATATGATAAGGGTGAAATGTGTAATTTTGGAGATTTATTGGACTAATGTGTAATTATTGATAATTAAAGATTGAAAATGGAAATTAAGGGTTTAATATGTAAACTTTGTAACTTGAGGGACTTGTTGTGTAAATCATGAATAATTAAAGGTGTGATCGTACAATATGTTAAAATAAGGATATGTTGTGTAAAGTTGGAAAACTAAAGGCTTAATGTGTAAATATAAATACCATAAAGCTTAAAATGTAAATTATGTAATTAAAGGGTGTAAATTGTAAAAGTGTAAAATCTAAAGGACTAATTATGTAAATCTGGATAATGTAAGAATTAAAATGAGCTACTTATGATATTTTCACTTTAAACTTTCATCTTTGGTACAATTACCTTTAAAACCCTAAAATATGGAAAAGTGGTTAAAACCTATGGTAATACTCTTCTGCTCCTTTAGGTGTGAAGAAGGAGAGGTCCTGAGCCTGTCAGTATTTTCTATTTCTGGTTCTTGTTTTGCTTTGCAATAAGGTACAGATACTCTGCCCTTTTTCAGTAAGGGTGTCCTATCTCATTGATATGATTCTGATTCTGATTCGTTTAAGATTTCCAAAGCCATTGCTATGATCCCTTTTTGTTATGAACCTTTCTGATTAAACTCTGATTTGGACCTTTGGTATTTCATTTGATATATCTGTTATGAACCATCTGTTATGGACCATCTGATTTGACCTTTATTATATGACACTCTGATTATGATATGATATCTGACTCTTAGTTTGATACCCGAGCCATTTCACTAGGCATGGGGGTTCCATGTCCGTGTCATTGATGCACCAATGGCATGACTCTAGGGCGGTAGAGTGATGTTCCGCCACGTCCCCATTTTGATTATGATATGCGCATTATATTTGTTATGGCCAGTATTTGTTTGGGGGGCGCATGGATGCATCCTAGATCTGTTCTGTTAGTGGATTATCTATATATGATTTGTTTATGTCTGGTGATTGGTACTGTGTGCTATACATGCCCTTCACATTTATCTGGGAGCTGATCACTCCATTTGATACATGAGGACACCCCTCATATTATCTGGTTACTTAAGAGGCATCCCCTCTAGATTATGATGGTTACTATCTGATATGTTCTGGGCTCGTGGTAGATGACTATCCTATTCTTCTTTTATATTTCTGTCTCTTTGTTTATACTTCATGATACTTTCCCCGTGCACCATATTTCAGTTCTATTTCATTATCATTGCTTTGTATATGTATCTGTTCACTGAGCTTTTTAAGCTCAGCCGCAATTCCTTTTCCTGCGGCAGGTATCTAAGCTAGGAGCGGGGTTTTAGCTTTGGGATGAGAGCAACTTGTGTGAAGCTTAGACTTTAGACATTCTAGCCTTACCATTTGGATTCTGTTTCTGTTATGCCATTGTTTAGGCATTTTGGATTTGTGTACTTCAGTTTATTTCTGTTTTGGACATAAGTTATGTTGACTTATTGTTCTTTTTATCATTAATGTTATGGACTTATGATGTTTTGGATTGAATGCTTGTAATATGATGTGAAGCCATTGTTGTAATATCTTTACCCTTGTCGGGTTGGGGTGTTACAATTTATGGTATCAGAGAACAGGTTATCCGAAACCCTTAGAGCTTAGGCTCGTGACCTGTGAGGATTGGGTAGAAATTAGGTTTCCTTTCGCGCACTCTTTTCCTGTTTACTCTGTCATATATTCTTGATCTGCTCTGTCATATTCTATCTGAGTTGCTAATCATTTTTGTGATCGTTCAGATGGTGAATACGCGCTTTACTCAGTACACTGATGGGAATGATGGCCCTGATTTTGAGGCCATGATAGCTGCTGCTATGGCTGCTGCTCTCCCTCAATTGGTGACCCAATTCACCAATAACATCAGAAATGGGGCGAGTTCTTCTGGTGGTGGTGGTGGCGATGCTCCACCCACTGCTCCACCCGCTGCTCCACCTGTCGGTATTCATGTATGGATTGAGAGGTTCAATAAGCTCAAGCCTCTCTCGTTCAAGTCCGCTGCCACTCCCCATGAGGCAGAGGAATGGATCACCCATGTCGAGAAATTGTTCAGGGTGACGCTCTTAATTGGTGGACTGCTCTTATTCAGGCAAAGGGAGATGATTATGCTGAGACCTGTTCTTGGGCGGATTTCATTGAGGTGTTCTATAGGCAGTATATTCCATTATCGGAGCAGCAGAGGTATGAGAGGGAGTATGGGACGATTCGTCAGGGGGATCGTGAGTCGTCGGGTGAGTTTATGCAGAGGTTCTTACGTTTGGCCAGCTTTGTTGGGCCAGAGGTTACTGGGGGTGCTCATCGTCAGGCACGTCATTTTAAATGGGCACTAAAGACATGGGTATTAGATCGTATTGTGAACTTTGAGTACGAGGATGTGGCTGCTGTTGCGGATGCTGCCCGCAACGTTGAGTTGTTACATGCAGACGGGGGTTCTAATAAGCGGGACAGGGACGGTAACCGTGTGGATTTCCGGGGACAGGGTCGACAAGACCAGAGGCAGGATTTTCGGGGTCGTCAGGACCATGGGACTGATCAGAGGGGTCACCAGGACCGAGGGTATAATCATAGGCGCCAGGACTACAGGAACCAGGATCGGCGGGATTCTGGTAGGTTTGGTAGTGATCGGCGGGGTCAGAGTGGGGGCAACCAGCGTAAGGGTTCGCAGCAGATTCAGTCATCGGGTTCGTCTAGTCAGAGGGGGTCTGGTGAGGTTCTACCTCCTCCTCCTACATGTACTTCCTGTGGGAAGACTCATCCGGGTCCTTGTTATAGAGCTTCTGGTGGTTGTTTTTCGTATGGCTCTACTCATCATAGGATCAAGGACTGTCCCAAGAGGAACCCTATCGTGCCAGTAAACTCGACTAGGCCAGCTCCCACCATGGGTCGAGTTTATGCTACTACTCGGGATCAGGCGGCCAACACATCAGGTACCATTACTGGCATACTTTATATTGGAGATCGTACGGCTTTCGTATTGTTTGACACCGATGCTACTCATTCTATTATATCTGTAAACTTTGTTAAGAAACTTAATCTGAAACCAACACCATTAATAAATCGTATATCCATCGCAACCCCAATGAAAACTCAAGTGATTATTGATCATGAATATGTGAATTGCCCTCTACGTTTTGATGATTGTGTTCGTCCGGAAAATCTGCTTCCCATTGATATGATCGATTTTGATGCAATTCTGGGCATGGATTGGTTGGCTGCTCACAAGGCTACCATCGATTGTTATGCCCGTAAGGTAATCTTTGGCAATATTCATCATCCTGACTTTGTTTATCATGGTTCCCAGCCTCTGAAATCTGTTAAAATCATCTCTGCTATGAAAGCACGAACTCTGATATCTCATGGTTGCCAAGGCTATTTGGCTTCTGTTAAAGATTCATCTGTAGAAAGTCCTGATGTTGCTAGCGTTCCCATTGTTCGGAATTTTGCTGATGTTTTTCCTGATGAACTTCCTGGTCTTCCTCCGGCTAGAGAAGTTGAATTTTCTATTGATCTGATTCCCGGTGCCGAACCTATCTCTAAGGCTCCGTACCGGATGGCGCCTGTTGAGTTAAAAGAATTAAAGGAGCAGTTGGAAGAACTATTGGAGAACGGTTTTATTCGGCCTAGTGTTTCGCCTTGGGGTGCTCCGGTTCTATTTGTAAAGAAGAAGGATGGGACTATGCGTTTGTGCATTGATTATCGTGAGTTGAATCGTATTACCATCCGAAACCGTTATCCACTTCCTCGCATTGATGACTTGTTTGATCAGCTGCAAGGAGCCAAAGTTTTCTCTAAAATCGACTTGCGATCTGGTTATCACCAATTGCGAGTTAAAGAGCAGGATGTCTCTAAGACTGCTTTCCGTACCCGCTATGGACACTATGAGTTTCTGGTTATGCCTTTTGGCCTAACAAATGCTCCTGCTGTGTTTATGGATTTGATGAACCGGGTCTTTCATGAATTTCTTGATAAGTTCGTCATCGTTTTCATTGATGATATTCTGGTGTATTCTAAATCGTCTGAGGAGCACGAGCAGCATTTGCGTATTGTTCTGGGTATTCTGAGGCAGCAGAAATTATTCGCGAAATTTTCCAAGTGTGAGTTCTGGCTGAACCAAGTCGCTTTCCTTGGTCATATTGTGTCTGCAGAGGGTATCACCATGGATCCCGCTAAGGTTGAGGCTATCACCAAGTGGTCGAGACCTTCCACAGTGACTGAAATTCGGAGTTTTCTGGGATTAGCTGGTTACTACAGGCGTTTTGTTGAAGGATTTTCTAAGTTAGCTTTGCCTTTGACTCAGTTGATGTGGAAGGGTGAAAAGTCTGTATGGACTGATGAGCGTGAACAGAGTTTTGAAGAGTTGAAAAGGCGATTGGTGTCTGCACCTATTCTGACCTTACCGTCTGGTTCTGGAGGTTTTCAGATCTATAGTGATGCGTCTAAGAAGGGTTTGGGCTGTGTGCTTATGCAACACGGCAAAGTGATTGCCTATGCTTCTCGGCAATTGAAACCCTATGAAGAAAATTATCCAACTCATGATCTGGAATTAGCAGCGGTTGTTTTTGCATTAAAAATCTGGAGACATTACTTGTATGGTGAATCGTGTGATATCTTCATCGATCACAAGAGTCTCAAATACATCTTTACTCAGAAGGAGCTTAATATGAGACAGAGGAGATGGTTAGAACTTCTGAAAGATTACGACACGAACATCCAGTATCATCCAGGCAAGGCTAATGTGGTTGCTGATGCACTTAGTCGTAAATCTGGAATGATTGCTAGTTTGGAGATTGATCCGCATGTTCTTAAGGATTTGGAGCGTTTGGATGTCGAGTTGTGTGTTCTGCGTGATGTTGGTTACTGGGCTAGTTTGAAAATTGAGTCGAATCTGATGTTGCGTATTAAAGAGGCTCAGAAAGATGATGGTGAGCTCTGGGCTATTGTTCAAAATATTGATGAGGGTAAGCAAACTGAGTTTAGAGTTGATGATAACGGAGTTGTCTGGTATGAGGATCGTTTATGCGTGCCTAATGATTCTGACTTGCGTGAGGCTGTGTTGACTGAGGCTCACAGTTCTCCTTTCTCTATACATCCTGGTTCTACCAAGATGTATCGGGATCTTAAGCAGCATTTCTGGTGGAACGGTATGAAGCAAGATGTGGCGTTATTTGTTGCTAGATGTATGACCTGCCAGCAAGTTAAGATTGAGCATCAGCGAGCTAGTGGTCTGTTACAGCCTTTGGAGATTCCTACATGGAAGTGGGATGAGATCTCCATGGATTTCGTTTCTGGTTCGCCTTTGACTCGTAAAAGACATGATGCGATTTGGGTGGTCGTTGATCGACTAACTAAATCTGCTCATTTCTTACCTATCCGTATGACCTATAGTATCAGTAAGTTGGCGGAGATCTTTCAGCAGGAGATTGTCAGATTGCATGGTATGCCTTCATCTATTGTTTCTGATCGTGATCCTCATTTCACTTCGCGTTTCTGGAAGGGACTTCATAAAGCTTGGGGCGCTCGCCTTAAGTTTAGTACTGCATTTCATCCCCAAACTGATGGTCAGTCGGAGAGGACCATTCAGACTTTGGAAGACATGTTACGATCTTGTGCTTTGGAATGGACCAGCAGTTGGGACGAGTATTTGTGTCTAGTGGAGTTTGCGTATAATAACAGTTGGCATGCGAGTATTCGAATGGCTCCTTTCGAGATGTTGTATGGTAGGAAGTGTAGGGCTCCTGTTTGTTGGAATGAAGTAGGTGAACGTCTGATTGAGGGACCTGAGGTGATCGAGATTACCAATGAAAAGGTGGCAGTTGCTAGGGAAAAATTAAAGGAGGCTCATGCTCGTCAGAAGAGCTATGCTGACAAGCACCGTCGTGACCTGGAGTTTAATGTTGGTGACCGCGTATTTCTGAAAGTATCTCCTTTCCGTGGGGTTAAGCGTTTTGGAATTAAGGGCAAGTTGAGTCCTCGATTTATTGGCCCCTTTGAAATTCTGGAGCGTATTGGGGAGGTTTCTTATCGTCTGGCTTTACCTCCTCAGCTATCTCATGTGCATAATGTTTTCCATGTATCTCTTCTGAGGGGATACAATTATCACCCATTGCATGTGGTGTCTTATCCGTTTGATCAGATCCGACCCGATATGTCTTTGTCTGAAGAGCCGGAAGCAGTTCTGGATCGCCATGAGCGAGTTATGAGGAATAAAGTTATTCCGTTCGTAAAGATTCTTTGGAAGAACCACCCAGAGCGGGAGGCTACCTGGGAAATCGAGGAATCGATACGAGCTAGTTATCCGCAGTTCTTATTCTGATCTGGTATGTCTCTGTTTTGTTTCCGTTCCTTTTCATTTGTGATTTCTTGCAATTTCGAGGACGAAATTTTTCTGTTAGAGGGGAAGAAGTTGTAATACCCAAAAATCTTAATCATGTAAAAAGACCAAAATGCCCCTACAATCTTGAATTTGATTAATAAACTTATAAAGTACCAAAATGAATCCAAAAATTTAAGTGACAAGCTATACATGAAATGAAATTATTTCTACATGTTCAAAAATCATTGACTCTCATAACTACATGTACAAAATACCTTAATACAAGTTTATTTAAATTAATCCCATTTAATTACATTTAAGGCATTATAACTTGCAAATAATTAGCAATTAAAAATCAAATCAAAGCCCATAATTTTTGGTCAATGAAGGACCGACTTTTAGGCCCATAACCCCCCCATGATCGGTATTCTTTTTATTAGGTCATTCCCATTTTATTGTTATCCTAAAAACCCTAGCCGCTTATTCCTAAACACACAAATAATTTCACCATTCGATCATACGAATTTCTGGAGCTTGGAGGATAATTTTTTGGTGTTCATTAGCATCCAAGGAAGGCTAGAAAATTTCGTTTAGGACTGTGCTTTGCCTGGTTCGATCGTGGCATCATTTTCTTGTCGCTAAATTCCATTCGATAGGTAATTCGTCCATAATTAATTCGATCATCCTAAAATTCGTTTACCATTTTTCTTATGTTCCTTATATTGGTTATAACCTGGGAAAAATATCTACAAGGTTTGTAGATCGCTCGTTTGGTCGTGGTGAATTCTTCTTGTCGAGCAATACAATCCGAGAGACAAAAATTCGTGCAACTTTTACCACACGTTCTAAAATCGACCTGGTAATTTTCTCATGTTCTATACATCTCATAAGTCTCATTTAAAATATAAAAGTCGACCCATGCATGTTACATAAATCGTTTGTGATTTAATGGATTCGAAAACCCTAAAATCGAAATAAATCTCTAATACATTCATACGAATTTTTTGGACCTATTGTATATTTTTCGTGGCCTATATATTCATCATATAACACCACAAAAATGTTTATTCGAATTGTTGAAGCCTAAAATCCTTGTGTTCGAATTATTGGTTAATCGGATTAAATGGAAATAAAAGGAAAAATTATGAAAACTCTATGAACCATTCGAATTAGGGTTGGTGTATTTGGATCTGCAGTTTTAATGTATAATAATGATGTTGTAATGATTACCAAATGATTTGGGTGATTAGGGTTTTGATTTTGATAATAAAAATGATTACCGATTGAAATAAAATACTTAAGGGTGTGTTTTGTAATTTTACAAACTATGGGGATATTTTTGTAAGGTGTCATAAACCTGTGGCAAAATGTATAAAATATGCTTGAAGGATCATTTGTGTTAATTTGAGGATTATGGGGATTAATTAGTAAATATATATAATTATAGATAACCGAATGGAAATAAATAAAATATAGGGACCAAAAATGTAAATTCTGGAAAGTTATGTGTGGTTCGAACATTAAAATATGATAAGGGTGAAATGTGTAATTTTGGAGATTTATTGGACTAATGAGTAATTATTTATAATTAAAGATTGAAAATGGAAATTAAGGGTTTAATATGTAAACTTTGTAACTTGAGGGACTTGTTGTGTAAATCATGAATAATTAAAGGTGTGATCGTACAATATGTTAAAATAAGGATATGTTGTGTAAAGTTGGAAAACTAAAGGCTTGATGTGTAAATATAAATACCATAAAGCTTAAAATGTAAATTATGTAATTAAAGGGTGTAAATTGTAAAAGTGTAAAATCTAAAGGACTAATTATGTAAATCTGGATAATGTAAGAATTAAAATGAGCTACTTATGATATTTTCACTTTAAACTTTCATCTTTGGTACAATTACCTTTAAAACCCTAAAATATAGAAAAGTGGTTAAAACCTATGGTAATACTCTTCTGCTCCTTTAGGTGTGAAGAAGGAGAGGTCCTGAGCCTGTCAGTATTTTCTATTTCTGGTTCTTGTTTTGCTTTGCAATAAGGTACAGATACTCTGCCCTTTTTCAGTAAGGGTGTCCTATCTCATTGATATGATTCTGATTCTGATTCGTTTAAGATTTCCAAAGCCATTGCTATGATCCCTTTTTGTTATGAACCTTTCTGATTAAACTCTGATTTGGACCTTTGGTATTTCATTTGATATATCTGTTATGAACCATCTGTTATGGACCATCTGATTTGACCTTTATTATATAAAACTCTGATTATGATATGATATCTGACTCTTAGTTTGATACCCGAGCCATTTCACTAGGCATGGGGGTTCCATGTCCGTGTCATTGATGCACCAATGGCATGACTCTAGGGCGGTAGAGTGATGTTCCGCCACGTCCCCATTTTGATTATGATATGCGCATTATATTTGTTATGGCCAGTATTTGTTTGGGGGGCGCATGGATGCATCCTAGATCTGTTCTGTTAGTGGATTATCTATATATGATTTGTTTATGTCTGGTGATTGGTACTGTGTGCTATACATGCCCTTCACATTTATCTGGGAGCTGATCACTCCATTTGATACATGAGGACACCCCTCATATTATCTGGTTACTTAAGAGGCATCCCCTCTAGATTATGATGGTTACTATCTGATATGTTCTGGGCTCGTGGTAGATGACTATCCTATTCTTCTTTTATATTTCTGTCTCTTTGTTTATACTTCATGATACTTTCCCCGTGCACCATATTTCAGTTCTATTTCATTATCATTGCTTTGTATATGTATCTGTTCACTGAGCTTTTTAAGCTCAGCCGCAATTCCTTTTCCTGCGGCAGGTATCTAAGCTAGGAGCGGGGTTTTAGCTTTGGGATGAGAGCAACTTGTGTGAAGCTTAGACTTTAGACATTCTAGCCTTACCATTTGCATTCTGTTTCTGTTATGCCATTGTTTAGGCATTTTGGATTTGTGTACTTCAGTTTATATCTGTTTTGGACATAAGTTATGTTGACTTATTGTTCCTTTTATCATTAATGTTATGGACTTATGATGTTTTGGATTGAATGCTTGTAATCTGATGTGAAGCCATTGTTGTGATATCTTTACCCTTGTCGGGTTGGGGTGTTACAACAGGTACAAGCACGGCGGTACACAACGGTCTAGGATCGGCACAACCTAATACGTATACGATCATCTCAAAACACGTCTCGCAAAATAATAAAGTCTATAAAAGACAGTGTGTCGTAGTTTTCGTGGATTACTCAGTTTTCAAAACTTATCAAAAGCTTAGTTTCAACATTTCGTGTGGTGTGGTAAGGTAACATAGACTCGACATACAACTCACGCCAAAGAGAAGAGACATCAACAAATTCGAGAGAATACTGAAGAGAACTCAAACCAAGGAAGACAACTCTAGAAGTTAACGTCAAACAAATACCTCGAATAAATAAATCAGCTTGCATGTTTCGGTATTTACCCCAATATCCCAAATAACTTGTATAAAACATAGATGTTTTATAATAGAATAAGTTTAACTAATAAGATTAGTTTTTCTCGAGTCGTCGAGATTTGGATTAATCAAATATGGAATTTCAATATTTAAAAAGTTTTATGTTTCGTTATCGTTCGCGTAAATATTAGCTTTGGTTTTATTGAAGATTTTGTGTCCGGTCCGAGTTCAATATATTAAATTCTATTCGAGTTTAATATATTACGTCGTCACAATTCCAAAATGTTCAATAAGTCCGTTATCTAATATCGTAAGTCCGATAACGATTCACAATTGTCCAAACGTCCGAGTATAATAATCAAAATCCGATATGAATTCAATAATGTCATGTCACAAATCAAGTAACTGAGTATTAATTTTCCAAGCAACCGAAACGTACCAACATTCAAACTCACCAAACAATTTTTGTATCGAAACACTCTAAATTTTATTTTACTTGTTGGGCTTGAAGCCCATATTATGAGTAAACCATATGGACCCTCTTTTATGGGCTACTAAGCCCACTGCCAATCCAAATCCCACGCTAACACAATCCCAATTCCAATTATCACTAAATGAATTCTTATATTTAGACACAAAATTTAACGCACCTTAAGTGGTATCAAAATCAAACGTACCCCAAATTTTTGCTACCTTTGTGACCCGAGGACCAACAGCAAACGCACCCTACGCGGGTCGTCGCACCAAGACCATAACTCATAAATCAAATTCAAAATAAGTATTTCAAAGCCTAGTCAAGAACCACCAATATGATTGTTAAACCCAAACTGAACCAAACAAGCACCCTCGTGGGTGGTTAAGCCGAGACTCAACCAAACGGGGCAATAACCCTTGCGGGTTTCTCTTTTAGACCGAAACAACAAGCACAACGCACCTTCTTGGGTGTACTAGTGAACCGAACAACACCAAAAATAAGAATATAGTAACTCCATTATGCCGAGACCATGGAAGGTCTCGGCTGTGATTCTGCTCGCACAACAAACACGCAAAAACATAAAACCAAGACCAAACTAAGTCTCAAATGGAGACATTAACCTAGACCAAAGACGAAGCAACCAAAGCGGATTAAAATCAAACTCGGTTCATCATAAACAAAACCACTCGATTCAACTCACTGAGTCGACTCAGTGAGTTGGCTCGTTCACAAACAACCACGATATTAAACGTTTTTCAACCACACGAAACTATTATCTCAAAGTTTAATCCGGTTTTTAACTCACGAATTTGTAATCTCATTTCATATAAAGTTTTAAATCCACGACAAACATTAACAACATAAATTGGTTATATATAAAAGAAAACATATAAAAACAGGCTTTCTCGGTTTTACCATGACGAGAAAGAGAGGAGTGCCAAGCGGTGGTGGCGCGTAGTGACTGGAAAAAGAGAGAACGCGGCGGCAGTGGTGGAGGAGGAGGGTTTCTTGGCGCGTGTGATATGGTAGAGCGACGAGGATATCACAAGGATCATTTTGGTGGTGGTGGTGTAGTAGGGTGAGCGGCGGTGTGGCTCAGGTGGCTGGATTTAGGGCCGGAAAAAGAGAGAGAAGAGGGAGGTGAGATGGTGTCGGCTGGAAGAAGAACATAACCCTAAAAGAATTATAATAGGAGTATATATAGACTAGGGTTAGGGTTAGGGTTAGATTAGAAATACCCTAGGGACCAAAGTTGTCACAATCCAAGTCTAAGGGAAAAGGGATAAAATTTACTGCAGGGAGCATAGTTTTAGTTTTTGCTATCTTTCATGAAATGAGGCTCGGGGCTCGGTTAAGATAGCAAACGATCGATTCAAAACACGAAAATTTCACCGCTGCGCTCAGAATAATTTTTCCAATAAAAACGACTATTCATACGCCTCGTTTCTCACGAAAAATAAAATAATCAAAACAAATCGTCGGTTGTGCCAGTACGCGTTGTGTACAAATTTCACGTTTCGCGAGATAACTTCTCGTTTTAGAATCAAAAGAGTTCAGGAAGGATCCGTTTATGAGAAACAGGGAAAGTCTCGAATAAAAATATATTCGGAAAATTACGGGTGGTTACATCATCCGGCCAGCACATGGTGCAACCCCCAATTCCATCACCATAAGGAAGGTTAACGTTATCATTAGTGACACCAACATTAGGGTTAATTGTCAACTCATGAGTCGACTCACCAAGACTAATATTCGTGTCAGGTACATTCTCATTAGGCTCGTTAACAACAGACTTCCCATCAGACCTCACATTAGGATTACGTAAAACTCTAGTCGCCATCTTAGGCTGAGGAACATCGGCGTTCCCAGCAGAATTACCCTTCAAACGTTTCATTCGAGCACTAAGTTCACTCAAATCAATGTTACCCACGTTGTCATTAACCACAGAATCTTTAGATGCACTAACGTTGTTAAGAAATCCCTTTTCCATTCTCTAAAACCCACGCACAGCATAACAATGTGAAAACCCAAGTAAAACAAAAAACCCTAACTAAAATAGTTAGGGTTTATACGTAACACAAACCAGATCCTAACCAGCTCCCATGCTTATGATCGTACCAATTAATAATAAATCAATTTAAACAAACCTTAATAACCGATTAGGAATAGAAGGAATGGGTAAACCGACCTTAATAGGAATGTATAGTGCGATCAAAAACCCAAGTCGGTATAGAAAACCCTAAGAAGTCGATTACACAAAAATCCACCAAGAACCTGTGTTACTAAGCATAAATCCGATCAAGAAACTGAATAACACAAGTGTTAAAGAGTAACTGTAGCAGATTGATGAAGGAAACACAAGGAATTAATGGATTAAGTGAGAAAATCGATTAGGGGAAAAGTAAGATTTTAGGGTTTTGGTGTTCTCCAAATTCGCCACTAGGGAGAGAGAAAAAAGGGATTTTTAGGTTTTGAGCAGTTAATTCATCAACATCAACACGAATACTAGCAGAAGATTTAGACGCGCTTGTGTTATTTAAAAACCCCTTATTCATCTCTCTCAGTAACCCACATACATCAAACAAATTAAATCGACCACTAAGATAAAACCCTAACTGAACAAGTTAGGGTTTAAAACGAAAGAACCAGAAAATCAACCTGCTTCCATTTTAGTCCTGGACTAAAGTATGAACCGGGGAAACCTAAAAAGTTCTCTCTCTCTTTGGTGAATTCCGGCCACCGTCTCCATATCACTTCCCGACCATAAACTAATCCAAAAACGTCCTCTCTACCTTCGAATCTTTGTTCTTGGGTATACAATACGTTTTTGTGGTTTTGTTTAATTCTCAAGAGGTGGCGGTTGGTGAATTGCAGAAACCCTAACAATCACTTATTCAATCGGTATCCTTTCATAGGGCTATCGTATTATTTAGGGTTTTGGCTATTCAGTTTTTTTTGATCGTATTCAAGTCAATTATTACTTAATACGATCTGGGGTTATGATTTGGTTGGACATGTGCTTAACGATTATAAAACCTTTTTAGGTTTTATGTGTAGTCGACTGTCTTGGCTGCTGGTTTGTTTGTCGATTAAAGGTTCTACATCTGAGGTATGTGTCATGATAGTGGGTTTTTGAGAGAGATATAAGTCAAGTTTAGGATACGCTTGTTCTAAAATCCTAGTTCTTTATTCACAGACCTGTATTGAGCTTGTATCGATCATTACTCTTTGTTTGGTTTGTTTTATGATGCTGTTGGGTCTGTTTGTTTGGGATTCTTGCCGCATCTGTTTTGATTTTGCTGATGCGGATCGTGACAGATGTGGTATATTGTAAGTTAGGGTTTGTGAAAACTCTAATTTTGTCTATGGCAGGTTCTTTTTGCGCTGGATTTCATTCTGATTTTGGGTTGTGGTAGCTGATAAACGCTCTGATTCTAGCCATTGTAGTTTTTTGCTTATTTGGTACATGTGTTGTACTGATGTTGGTACGCACGTTATGATGATTAAAGACGGCACATGAACTATTTTACTGTTGGTTCTTTTAATCTAATGTTTATGGTGCGTTTGGATGTTGGATTGTGCTGTGGATGGTCTATATTCAGGTTCCTCAATCAAGACAATTCTTCGTCCGTGGGGTTGAGTGATGGAAGTTCTTGTTGTGATGGAAAGTTAGTGTTTCAATAACCCTATTATTTGCATCGGTTCTGCTTGGTATAGAATTCCATATGGCTTATGTTTGGTACTAATGTATGCAAATGATTATTGATTGGACGTTACTAGTTTTGGTCATGTTGCAGCCTTGATTCGCATTATATTGGCCTTCTATGATCACTTATATCACTAGTATTATTGGAAGTTGAAGACGACCAGTACACTTGCTGCACGTATGGTTTTTTCTGGCGTAGGGGCTATTTTGGTGTTGGGTCTGTCTCCATTATTGGTTACTTTATGACTTGGGGTCTCGGATTTCTTCCTTATTCTGATGTGATGTATTTGGTGACCCTTTGTTTGTGGTTAAGAGTCGGTTTCTTGTTGCTACCTCATGCACGTTCAGCTTTTTACTATGGTTGGCTCATTAACTGTTTCGGATTAGAAGTTGTGTTTAGTGGTTATAGTGATGTTGGTTCTTCGCTATCACTATAAACACATTGTTTACTTTGGAAGTTAGGGTGTGGGAAAACCCTAGTGGTTGTCTATGGCAGTTCGAATTTGCTTTGGGTTAATCGCTGATCCTCTTGTTCTCTTGAGGGTGCTGATGTCGCAAAAAATCTGTCCATAGTAATTATATGTTCTCATTACTGGTCATCATGCGACTTGTGTGATGATTGGTTTTATTGGAAGTAGGGTTATGCTTCGATTTGCATATCCTTGATTGTTCAAACAGGTCCAAACGCTTTGTGATGCTGCTGTTTATTTTTTTGTTGGATTTGGAGTTGTTCATTACAACTGGAAGTTAGGTTTCAACCTATTTGGTGGCCATTCATGCATAATACCAGACCTGGTAGCGTTTTTGGACCTGGTCTTTCAGACCTGTTTGCTTCGTTCTATCAGACTTGGTGGTGATGCTGTCAATATGGTCATTATGATGCTGGAAGTTAGGGTTGTTTAACCCTATTGATCGTGATCATATTGGAAGGTTTGGTGGTGCTGTTGTTGGTCTATCTTTCCTTCCCATTACGTGATCATGTATCCGCTTATGTGCATGCTAGTAACCTGGTTTACCACTCATGCGATCATGTTGCGGATTTGGCTCTTGTGGAATGTTCGTCTGCTGGTAGTTAATGTTTTAACCATGTTTCTGGTCGGTGAATTTGACCTGAATGGGGTTAATTGCTGCAGTTGATGTTTGGAACGCATAGGTATACAATGCTCCTAATTGATCATGTTTACGTTTGTGGAGATTTTTCCATTGGTTCAAGTATACAAAATTGCGTTTGGTTGTAAGTTGCGGTGTGTATACTGCATTTGATCTCGGCTGTTTCATGGCTGTTTTCGTTATGGCTAACAATGAGGCTCTAGATTTAGTTTTTTCTCCATCATTCTGATTATATGGCGACATATTGCTTGTTGCTTGGAGATTGGCTTCAAGGTTTCGTTGTTTTTAGAAGTCAGGGTTGTTTGTAACCCTATGCTCATGCTTTGGAGTGGAAGTTGGTGGTGCACTAGATGGTTATACAATGAAGATTACTGAAGAAAGAGTCGTTCACCATGGATATGGTTCTTGGAACCTTGTTTTATTACATTTAGATTGTTTTTTAAATGTAATTGTTACGTAGATTTTTTAGCTTGTTATGATTGTAAGTTGCACATGTAGGTGCATTTATGTCTCCCTGATCGGGCAGAGATGGGGGATTCACCCTCATCCTTTGTACTTCAACGTTTTTTGGCGTAATGAATTTTACCAGGGTGCAGGATTACTCCCCTTTACCCAAAATATTATATGATAAATCGATTCCAACAAGGCTTGTATAGGGATGTTAAACCGACTTAATACCAAAGAGAATGGAGGTGCGATCAAAGAACCCTTTGTCGGTTCAATAATAAAAACGATTAGAAACCAAACAAGTGAAAAACAATTATGTACATGTGTCCATAATGTGATTCATGTTCATGGTTCCTTGGATAATGTTGGCGTATATTACTCAGTTAATGGACGTTAGGGTTTTTTATAAACTCTATTTTCAAGTTTCAGATCCATGTTGCATTGTCTTACATTCACATCTTAATTATCATTTCATGCGTAATAATACTAGCATATGCAATGGATTTGAATATTATCGGATTGTTTTTTCTGGACGTTTGGTACAAGGTGAAGTGGGTCCTGTATTTACGGTTTTGTTCTACTCGTGACTTGGTTCTTCGATGGTGTTTTCTATACCATGTTTTTTTTGTACCAATGTGTTTGATATTTGTAAGTTCCATATTTCGATGTCGATCTCAGATGGGTGTATTGTTGCTTATATTCATGCTGGTTGTGAACCGGGGTGGAGGCTTTCTGAAGGGCATTAAAGATGGATTTGAAGTATTATGATGACGTTTAGGGCTACGGATCTCTACCTATATATGTATTTCGTTTTATTATTGGTTTATTTTTGCTGGTAGTCGTCATAGATGTTAGTTTCGTTGTAAGTTATAAGAATGGTTGTCATTCTTATCTAGTGGTTTGGTTTGTTGATCTTTGCATGTAAGTGCCTATGTAACGGGCTGAGATATGGGACTTCACCCATATCCTTTGTACTTAAACATTTTTGGAGTAATACATTTATCAGGGTGCAGGATTACCCCCCTTTACCCAAAAAAAATTATGTACATGTGTCCTTGTGGACACTTCCATAATCGGCCACCTCTAAGTGAGGTGGTAAATTTGTGTAATTTTTGGTTTAAGGGGTACCGTTTAATGTATAGTTTGATCCTGGTAATTGCAAACGTGATGTTTTTAAGAAGCGAAACTTAAAACCAGGTAACGTAAAAATACAAAACTTTCAAAAATGTTAAAACTTGACAACAAAACCTATTTTGATATTTTAGGTGATCCTTGAGCTTGTTGGGTGAATACTTGATGTTTAAAAATTAAAAACGCGCAAAACGCAAAATGTGCAAAGTTTAATTTAAATTTATGATTGTAAGAAATCAAAATGCATAAAAATAGTTATACTGAGTATTGTCAGGTGTCGGTTTGAGTTAAATGTACGTTTAACGACTTATGCGGAATAACCTATCTAGTTACTCGCAAAAGTAAATTTACTTCAAATAAAATATTAAGTAAAATTAAATAATTAAATAATGACCTCAAAATTGTGAATTGTTACAGTACCTAATCCTTAAAGGGAATCCCATCCCGTGATTCAGTTCGAGTTAGATGTCGATGATGTGTTAGCGAAGAGATGTGGATATTTTTGACGCATCTGGTCTTCTCTTTCCTAAGCGTATTCCGGTCCTCGTCAAGAGTTCCAACGAACCTTAACAATAGGGATACGGCTCTGCTTCAGTCGCTTGACCTCTTGGTCCATGATTTCTATAGGTTCTTCGACAAAATGAAGTTTTTCGTCAAGTTGAATCTCCTCTAGTGAAATGTCGAGGGTTTCCTCTGATAAGTATTTCTCCAGGTTTGAAATGTGAAATGTGTTGTGTACTCTACTGAGTTATGGTATAAGTTCGAGTTGGTAAGCTACCGGACCATCTTCAGCCAAACTTTTGAAGGGTTCAATGTACCTCGGGTTCGTTTTTCCTTGTTTCTTGAAACATATCACGTACTTTCGTGGTGAGACTTTCGGCATGATTATATTTCCAACCTGAAATTCTAATGCATTTACGTGTCACATTGGTGTAACTCTTCTGACGACTTCGTGCGGCTTGCAGCCTGTTGTCTGGGGGTGTTGCTCCTAAACCCTGATACTTACTAACGATTAATGTAGATGGGACAACAGTCGAAAGAAGTAGATATCAATGTCATAGAAGAAATGATACGCACAAAAATATGAATAACAATACAATTGAAAGAGCTAATGAATCATAAAAATAGTAATAAGATTCTGTTGTGTGTTATTTAGGAGCAAAGATTGCTTAAAAGGGATAGATTAAATATCTGTATGAACAAAGGAGCAAACCATTATCGATCAATGCAAATGAAGGAATTGATGAATAACAATAATGGATCAAAATTAGATATCAAGAACATTCGTACTTATCATGAGCAAAGAGTGCTCGAAAGAAAGATAGGTATTTGTACGAACAAAGAAACAAATGAAAAGGTGTGTAAAAGAGAAGCCAATGACTCAAATTTACGCAAATAGAAGAATCGTAATTTATCACAATAGTAAAGAGAAGAGATATAGAATACCAAGAAGAAGTAATTCAATTAACCGAGAGAATCAATCGAATCAAACAAAAGAGGCCAATACTGAAAGACATAATTTTAAATGAGGTTCAATAATAATGAGACAGACAATATTCATTACGAATGTCAAATGAGAATGAATAATGAAAATCTATATCTAAGAAGGATAATAAACATCATGATTGTTAAGAGAGATTAAGTGAAATGGACAAGAATTGAGAAAGTAATAAACATTACAATATGTTAAATAAGAACAAATGAGATAGACAATAAATGTGAAAGCAAACGATAAATGAGGAAGACAATAAGGATCACGAAGGAGATCAAACAATAATTGATGAAGTCCATAAATATTACTAATATTAAATGAGAATAACTGAGAAAATAAATAAATGAGAAAGACAATATGCATCTCGAATGCTAAATGAGAAGAAACGAGAACGAACAATAAATGAGAAAGACAATTAGTAGCACGAATGATAACTTGATCAGCCATAGGAAAAACCCTAAAGTCAACTATCTCTGGCGATTTTTTCCCTTCCCTAAAGTTCTAATCGATTCTCAATTAACTGCTGATTACCTTGTGATTCTTGCATCTTGATTGTAATAGATAATAATTAACATTC
Source organism: Artemisia tridentata subsp. tridentata (assembly GCA_021014915.2). Taxonomy (NCBI): domain Eukaryota; kingdom Viridiplantae; phylum Streptophyta; class Magnoliopsida; order Asterales; family Asteraceae; genus Artemisia; species Artemisia tridentata. Next base: position 273,602,910 of record CP139508.1, read on the forward strand.
GTGTTTGTTAGTATCTTGATCCATTTAGTGTTTTGTTTCACTTTATATTGGTTGTTCTTGTAATCGGTTTTTTCTTAGGGTTTTTAATCGCTTATCAAGAATCCCTAAAGTTCTATAATCTTAATCCCTCCATTCATCATACGTTCTTGGCTTTGTTTCTATTATTCAACGTCATGTTACTTTGGTTTTGGAGGTAATCGAATTCTTAGGGTTCTTTATTTCTTTTTCTGAACTGACTTATATTAATCATTTATCTAAATTGTTCTTGCGGGTTTTGTTATTGATCACACGCTATTCTTAAGTATTTAAGTCGGTTCTAACCTGTGTATGATCGATTTAACATATTACTTGTGCGGGGCGAATTTAGAGAATTACCGAAACGCTAAACCCACACTTTTCCTAATCGTTTTTCACTAAAATCCACTATAATCCTTGTGTTTCCTTCATCAATTTGTGATTGTTACTGATTAAAATTAGTGTTATTTAGTTTCTGGATCAGATTTGTGATTGATACGCTGGTTTTTGGTGTTTTCTGTGTAAATCGACACATTAGGGTTCTCTAAACCACCTTGTGTTAGGTGATCGCACCAGACTTTCCTTTTACTATAAAGGTCGATTTAATCATTCCTTTTATTCCTAGTCGGTATTAGGGATTGCTTAAATTGATTTGTTATCACCTGGTAAGATCAAAACGATGGATGCTGGTTAGGATATGGATTGCTATTCGCTTAAAACCCAAACTTTCAGTTAGGGTTTTATTTATTATTCTGTTTGTGCCTGCATGCTGTTTCTACTACAATTTGGTGTTTTTTACTGCTGTAACACCCCCAAAAATGGGTCGCAGCGAAAGATGATGTCGTTGGGCTGCTACTAAATTGGATCATAACACAAAGTAAAGAGAACGGATTTACCTTATCCATTTAGAAAAATAGTTACATTATCATAGTAAACGAGTTTACACCATTTAATTTGATGCGGAAATACGGCCCATATACTCAAACAAGTAGTCCCAAATATATCAGAGTAGTCTATGACCGTGCCAATGCCAAGCGCCTCCAACAATAGGTTGTGTTGTAGTAAAGATCAACACTTGAGAATACATGCTACTAAAGCTGGTGAGTTCGTAGGTTTAAGTAAACAACAAGCTATGTATGGACCACAAGATTTCAACGACAATGTATTCCAAATATGTTCATGAAAAGTATTACTGTTGCACTAAGCTCATGACACCGAAGCCTTAACAGTTAGTTCATGTTATCACCTTAAACATGTACTTTGCCAAACACATGTACGACATCAAATGAAATGCGTCCGTTTGACAAGTTGGAGCGACCACCCCGGACGGGGGAGTTTACCTCCAATAGATCTATTCACAACATTCGCGCTTACAAAGTAATTAACGGTTCATGATTGTGGGGAATTTATGGCAAACGACAACAACGTAGGCAATCAATAAATATTTAATGTACTTGTGTCCATATGTAAAAACAAGCAATGTATTCCCACCCCAAGTATTTCAAATCGAATAGTAAAACAAGTAAAAGTGGGGCTATGAAACTCACCTCAAACGATAGTAATGCAATACTAGCAAATGTGTGTACGGAAATCGAGGCACGATACTCTAACCGCAACCTAAATTAATAATATGTTTTAGGTCGTGCAATAATGTCGTGTATGCAATTTTATAAAAAATTATATCACCCATACATGTTTGCAGTAAAGTTTAGTGATTAAAAAATGTAGTTACATCAATGTTCCCGTTTAATAGTCAAGTATATCTTTTATGTAATGTAACTAGTTCATCTCATAATTAAACTATAGTTGTCTTGTTAATAAGTATTTTAGAAAACCTCTAATGCGCCTAGTAAGTATACATAACGTTCTACCATTTTTGTTTAATTTGTTTTTAGCTAAAACCGACTCTAAAGTGCCCAAAATCCATATTAAAATTTTCTAACAGCTTTTCTATTAGTGAAAAAAAACTGTCGAACATTTATATTTCGTCGCAACTTCATTAGGCCATAACTCCCTTGTTTTAGCTCCGATTCTTAAGTTTTATATATCCCCGAGTTCGTATTTAAGTATGCTAACATGTTTTTAGTGCCTCGGCTAGTCCAATTAACTTTTAATGTCTGGGGTTACTTGTGAAAAATTCTAGCAGTAATGATATTTTCAGAAAATTAGTTCCGTTGCCCAATTTAAAACTAACATATCTTCTTCGTTATAAGTCCGTTTTAACCCGTTCTAGCGGCTACATTTTCGTTATAGAGTCTATTTTCTATATTTCTAGCTTAATCTTGTCACCAAATTACTGATTTTTCTGTGTGAGGTCGAATGGGATAGCTTCTTTTCTAAAAGTGTCAAAACGCGTTTCCTAGCCTTCTAATTATCCGAAACCACTTAACAACAACTCCCAAACTAATCGTAGCTCTTCCACCGATTTTTCAACATGTAGATAGTGATTTAACAATAAACTTAGCAATATTAAAAAGTAATCATCAAAACTAGTTAAATAAACAAGCTCACTAGTTTATATGTAGTGTTTTAATTTCCATTTTCTTGTCAAGACTAACAATTAACTAGTGTGTTCATGAAAATATATTTAAGAAATAGTCATTAGCTAAAAGCTCATTGTGGTTACAAAAGTATAACAAACATGTACATGGTGATAATAATGTGTTATGCAAACATGGAACTAAGTCATGAAATTTTTAAAAGGGTAAATTATGTAGAGATTATGAAAATAGGGTAGTGACTTACTTGAGATTAAGAGGTGTATGTGATGAAGTAGAGCACAATATAACCCAAAGTTTACCCAAATAAGCTCTTAATTAAGTTGTATATTTAAGAAAACTTAAATTTTCTTCCCTTTTTCTTTGCCTACTGCCGAAACCAAAAGGAGAGAACACAAGGAATATTGATTGCTAGTTTATTTTGTGATTGAGTAAAATGAGCTAAGTCTTTATTTATAATTGAATCATGGTATGGGGTTTTGAATATAAAATGACTCTAAAACTCTAGGTGTAATAAAGAAAGAAAAAAAATGATGAGGCATTCTTGCATGGTTGTGTTTAGACGCTGACAAGAAAAAGGAGAAAAGAAAAAAAAAAAAAAAAAAGGCTTGTATATCCTTACTAGTGATGAAAAGAGTTTGCTACATGCCTTTTATTATTATTATTATTAAGCAATAGAGCATGGCCTAACAATATACATATGGACTTAGGCTCATTATACAATATATAATGGAGCGTCAACTTTTTGCTACAGTTGACATAACAGTGTTGGGCTAAGTTTTGGGTTGTGGGCTCCCGCTTTTTCCCTTTCGTTTGTTTGGTCGCTTCTTTTAGCCTTTTTTCGATGGCTAACAAATGATAGAATGCCCTGGAGATTTATACGTGTCTCTACCCTGTGGTTTTTCTTGGTAGTTGCGCAGATCTTCTTCGTGAATTTTCATCGGTTGCTGTAACAATTTAACTTTACCGCAGGGCAGTAGGTTTGTGGTTTGTGTATTTGCTTCTTATGATCTACGTGTTGCTGTCTTATTTATTTGTTTATTTATTTATTTTTTGATTGTTCAGTTTTGGAAATCTTGAAGATTATTGTTGCGGCGAATCAGAGGATATTAGGTTTGTGTATTGGTATGTTTGTCGTATTTTTTCTTTACACTTTGTGTCTAATGATTTGTAGTCATCTGTGTCATTTGCGATTAAGTGGTTGTAGTGATTTGTGTGATTTGTAATATGTTGCACTTTGTGTGTAGTGATTTGTAGTCATCTGTGTGATTTGCGATTTGTGTAATTTGTGATGAGTAGTTGTAGGAAATAAGAATAGCCTTATCTGTATAAGTAGTTGTAGTGATTTATGTGATTTGTGATTTGTGATTTGTGTAATTTGTGATAAGAGTAAAACCGTAAGAAGTGAGAGTAAACCTGTGGCCCATAACTAAAAAAATAGTTATTTGTTAAGTATGAGGAGTAAGACTAAAGCTGTCTGTAGAAATAGTTGTAATCAACCATTAGAAGGAAACGGGTCTGTTAGAGATGATCTTGGTGAAGGGTTGGTGCCTGGTGGTGTTATAGATGTGGCCGATGATTTAGATGCTAACAACGGTGCCGGGTTTCTTATGATTGATACGCCTACTTCGGTTTGTGAAAGTATAATGATTCCTGCATGTGACATTGCCGAATTCATGTGTGTCGACGATTCCTTATGTTGTAACGATTCCTTGGGCCATGATTCGGTTACGATTAACGATGTTCCTGGTCTGCCTACAAAATCTTCGAATGGTATATCGATTAATGAACTTCGTAAGGATTGTGTTCGTGCCTTTCCGCTCTCTACAAGTGCCGACAGAAAAGGGAAACAAAATATGGATGATATACCGCTGTCAGCAGCAACTGGTACTATGATTTTTTTTATTGTTGTTTGTTTATGTCTGTATTTTATTCAGACCTATAATCTTTTTGCCACATCTCTTATTTGCAGGTCCATGTCGTGGTGGTGCGTCTGTTCCAATGCATTCGGAAACTATCCGCTCTTCTGGTAATGTTCTGTATCTTTTATTTTTCAGTTTCCTTTTTCATTGTTTCTTTATGTTTACTTACGTGATATTTTTTTCATACACGATATGCGAGCAGATATACCAGCGCATTCGGATTCTAATACTGGTGGTGCCTTTCTAACGGTTGATATGCCAAATTCGTTTTGTGAAAGTATAATGATTCCTCCGTGTGACGTTGCTGAATTCATGGATAGTGACAATTCTTTATGTTATACCAACAACAGTGTTTTTTCCACAATTCCTAGCAGATATTCCAATGGTATATCAATTAATGAGCGACATGAAGGTTATCAATGTAGTGTCTCAGATCAAACCGCTGTTGCTGAAAAAGGGAAACAGAAGGTAGATGATGTATCGCTGTCGGCAACAACCGGTGCTGTATATTTTCTTATTGTCATTTGTTTATGGCTGTATTTTATTGGTTTTTACAGCCTTTTTAACGCTTCTGCTTTCGTCTTCTGTCTCTAACTTTCGCCGTTGTTTTTCACAGTTGAACCTCATCCTGCTCCTACTACATCTTTTGGTTATAACACACAGTTTGAGCATGCGTCTTCCACTCCCGTTATCGTTTCTCGGATGCGTGCAAATCCTATATCGAGTACTAGCCATTCCACCAGGAGAGAAAGAGCTGCTACAGCATCCTGTGGTAATATTCTGAATGCTCTGCTTCTGATTTTTGTTATTCTTTCTTTCTTAGTGTTTTCTTATGTAAAGTTGTTTTCTTTTCTTAACGCCTACATACACCAGTTTTGTTTTCTTATCTGTGTGTAACATTTGTTGTTGTTTTCGCAGTTGAATCTGAGCCTGCTCCTACTACATCTTCTAACTATAATGCACACTTTCAAAATGCGTCCTCCACTCCTGCTACCATTTCTCAGGCGCTTACAAATCCTATATCGAGTGCTAGGCGAGCAGCTAGAACACAAAGAACTGGTATTAACCGCCAACGCACACGTAGTATTAATTATGTTTTCTTGCTATATGGGATGTTGTTTCTGTTTCTTTTATTCCTTTTAATCCTTTTTTTTAAATGACTTTACAGGGCCACCAGATACATATGTCTCTTTAGGGCCATGTAACAGAATCTGCCGTCATTGCAAGGCACTTTTTTGGTATGAAGAAAGGATCAAACATGGAAGCCGTGTATTTCCTAGCTATCATAGATGTTGCATGGGTGGTCAAGTAGTTTTGCGTCGTCAGTCCGAATACCCTGCATACATCAAGCAATTATTCACAAACCGGCATTTCATGGAGAATGTCAGAGCTTATAACTCAATGTTTGCTATGACATCGTTAGGAGCTCAGACCGATGAATCAGTTAACAGAGGCCATGGCCCGTATGTCTTCAAAGTATCGGGACAGATTTATCATTGGATAGGTTCTCTTTGTCCGCCTGATGAAACTGGCCCGCGTTTCTTGCAGTTGTATATCTTTGACACACAAAATGAAATACAGAATCGTTTAAGCCATTTTGAAGATGGTGGTCAAAATTTAAGGCCAGAAATTGTTAATGGTCTAATTCATGTTCTGGATGAGCACAATGAGTTGGTTCGTTTATTTAGGACAGCAAGAAACCTGCTGAACACTGAAGACATTCCTGACTTCAAGATACGCTTATTTGCAGTCAAGGGTTCGCGGCAACATGAGTTGCCTTCTGGTGATTCTATTGGAGCTATTGTTTATGAAGGAGGTCCTGATACAGGGACTGAGTTTGATATCGTTATTCAGCAACGTTCCAGTCAACCGCAAAGAGTTAGCAAATTACATCCTTGCTATATGTCATTTCAGTTTCCTCTACTTTTCGTTTTTGGAGAAGATGGATTCCACGTTGGCCTACGTTTATGGAACCCGAATACTCAAACAGTGGAAGAAAGCAAAAAGATGTCAATGAAGATGTACTACGCGTATCAATTGCATGATCGCTTTCAAGAATATAATCTGCTCACACGATCCGGGAGGCTCTTTCAACAATATGTTGTCACAGCTTATTGTAGTGTAGAGCAATATCGATTAGATTACATTCGGGAACACCAAAACGATATCAGAAACGATTACCTTTCAGGGGTATATGATGCAATTGCACGCGGTGATCGGAATGGTTCCGATGTAGGAATGCGAACAATCCTTCCTGCATCATTCGTTGGTAGACCACGGTATATGTACAGCCACTATCTTGATGCACTCGCAATTTGCCGGGTTTATGGAAACCCATCTTTCTTCATCACATTCACATGCAATGTTAAATGGCCAGAAATTACAGAATATATGGAACAGTTTCCAGAAGTCAATGTTGCTGATAGACCAGATGTTGTCGACCGAGTTTTCGAGCAGAAAATTCATCTTCTGATTGCGTATCTGCGTGACGGAAGACCTTTTGGACCAGTTGCAGCAAGTAAGTTTCAGTTTTTGTTAATATGTACCTATACATAAACCCTTTGCATTATATCTGATTCAATTTTTATGTTTAACTTTTCAGTTTTGTACACGGTTGAATTTCAAAAGCGTGGCCTACCACATTGTCATTTGTTGTTATGGATAAAAGAATCTTCAAGAGTACGCTCACATGCAGATATCGACCGATATATATCGGCTGAATTACCTGGTAGACACGTTGACCCAGAAGGTTATCGAATAGTTACCGAGTTTATGATGCATGGTCCATGTGGCATCGCAAATAGATCAGCGCCATGTATGAAGGGAACTGATGCATGTACAAAAGGGTTTCCTAAACCATATGCTGATGCTACTTCTGTGGACAAAAACGGGTACATACATTATCGCAGGCGTCCTTGGGGAGACATTACTACCATTCAAAACGTTGAGCTAGATAATAGCTATGTCGTGCCATATAATATGATGCTTCTTAGAAGGTTTTATGCACACATCAATGTAGAATATTGTGAATGGACAATGTTGATTAAGTATTTATTCAAGTATATTTCAAAAGGCACAGACCGGGTAGTCACGCAGATAACAAGATCCACTGAAACACGCCTTCAACTAGCCAAGCACCTGCAATTAGAATTGATGAGATAAAGAATTATCTAGATGCAAGATACATTGGTCCACACGAGGCCTGTTGACGATTGCTAGGACTCGATATTCACTACAGAGACCCGGCTGTGCAAATACTGGCTGTTCATCTTGAAAATATGCAGCGTGTAACTTTCAGAACAAATGAAAGTTTAGACTCTGTTGTTGAAAATCCGAGTAACAAGAAAACCACCCTAACACAATGGTTAGACTTTAATGCTCGGTCTACACTCGGTCACCATCTGACGTATCTAGACTTTCCTTCTGAATTTGTTTGGAATCATACTCAAAAGTTTTGGTCGCCTAGACGAAACCTTAACAAGCCTTCAATTGGTAGGTTAGCATACATACATCCTAGCGCTGGTGATTTGTATTACCAAAGGCTTTTACTTTGCCATCTTCTAGGGCTGTGCATCGTTCTCTGCTATACGTACAGTTGAAGGCCGCCTTTATCCAACTAATAGAACAGCATGTGAAGCAATGGGTTTATTAGCAGATGACAGAGAATGGTCGCTTGCTCTTTTAGAAGCAGCCTTAACCGCTAAAGCATTAGAAATACGCCAACTGTTCTCTCAAATTCTTATCTTTTGTGATGTTAGTAATCCAGCGTCTCTTTGGAATAAGCACTGGAGGCTTATGAGTGACGATATACCTATAATCTTATCACAACTGTTCTAAATGCCCCAAATTAACTTGACTGACGAAGAGCTACAAAATGGGATTCTCTACGAGCTGGAACCTATTCTTAGGTCTCATGGGAAATCGGTTACAGATTTTGGTATCCATCTCCCTACACGCCGTCTGCTACAGATTCTGCGAAACAGAACAGTTATGGAAGAACGAAGCTATGATACAGAAGCCATGAGCGTTGAAAGAGATCGTTTGGTCCCAAATCTCAATACTCAGCAACGGCAACTGTTTGATGCTATTCTCGAAGGCGTAAGAGATAACAGACAAAAGCTAATTTTCGTATATGGTTACGGTGGCACTGGAAAGACTTTTGTATGGAAGAGTATAATCTACGCCCTACGAGCAGAGCGAAAGATAGTTCTTGCAGTGGCTTCTTCCGGGATTGCTTCACTGTTGTTACCATCAGGCCGCACTGCTCATTCAAGGTTTAAGTTGCCACTAGATGTAACGAGTGAATCTATGTGCACTATAAAAAAAACATACTCAGATCGCTGATTTACTGATACAAACAGATCTGATAATTTGGGACGAGGCGCCTATGAACGACCGTAAATGTTTTGAGGCACTTGACCGGACCTTGCGAGATCTGTTAGATACACCAACAACTGTTTTTGGCAATAAGTCAGTCATCCTGGGTGGAGATTTCAGACAAACTTTACCGGTAAAGAGAAAAGGTACAAAGCAGCAAATTATTTCCTCATGTATCACTGAATCATATCTGTGGAAACACTTCAGAGTTCATCTGTTGACTGAAAATATGCGGCTGCAAAGAACAGAAACGTCTTCCCATCAATTGCTTGCAACTTTAGCATTTTCTGTTACTGGTGTTATTGGTGAACCAGATCAATCAGATCCCCAAGATACCTCATGGATACATATACCCGATATGTACTGTATTCCAGATAGTCATGACGCAAGGATGCAACTTATACGATTCATATATCTTGACACCATTCTTCAATCACCAACTGCCGAATCCTTGCAAGAAAGAGCAATTGTTTGTCCAAAAAATGAAACTGCTGACGCTATTAACTCAGATATCCTGCACATGTTGTGTGCTCCCAGTCATGTATATACAAGTAACGATGAAGCTATACCACGCGGAAATGACGGAGGAGCCACAGAATTACTATATCCAGCAAAGTACCTTAACACGCTTTCATTCATAGGAATTCCGCCACATAAACTCGAACTCAAAATAGGTGCCCCTGTTATGTTGCTAAGGAACTTGAATTTGACTGGAGGTCTTTGTAATGGGATACGCATGATCGTAACACAGATGCTTGCTAAGGTAATCAAAGTCAGAATTGTTACCGGTACTCGCATACTACAAAAAGTATTTCTTCCTCGAATTTTGTTGTTCAACAGAGACGAGCATCTGCCATTTATATTCAAAAGGAAGCAGTTCCCGGTAAAAGTATGCTACGCAATGACCATCAACAAAAGCCAAGGACAGTCATTGAACAAGATCGGCGTGTACTTACCAGAACCCATTTTTGGTCATGGCCAGTTATACGTTGCACTTTCAAGAGCCACATCTCCTGACGGGCTAAAAATCCTCATCAAAGATCAGCTCAACAGACCACCGAATACGACCAAAAATATCGTCTACAGGGACTTTTTAGAAACCATTATCGGAAGCCAGGTCTTATTCATAACAAATACATTGCACATATTCATTCGCATTTCTGTCTTGGTATTTATGCATATGACCCAAGCACAGCTACAGCGTACAGAATATATTATTCTAATACTTAGAGATTGTATAGCGCTGAACCAATCACTAATTTTCTCTAGAAGAAATTTCTTAAGTTTATAATTGTATTTTAACTATTGGTAAATTATAGGTCAGTAACCCTATATAGCATCTGATATCTTATTTTAAGTCTTGTGGAATCTATCTGTCTTAGTTATTTTTACGAATTTTGCTACCTACTGCTAAAATCTAGCTCATTAAACCCATATAAGGTAATATACATTTTTCTTTTAACCAGAATCAGATCAGCGAACCCAAATAGGGTCTAATAAACAGATTTTGCTTCCTAATGCTAATGCACAAGTAACTAAACCCATATAAAATCAGTTATATTTTTAGATGTTTTCTTTGCTTAGCCTATTACTGATTAGCAGATCACTGGTGCCATGTAACGTCTATTATGTTACTATGTTTCTTAGCTATATTTTTACAGATTTTGTCCCTTATTACTGAATCACAGGTGACTGAACCCATATAGGGTCTCATATCTTATTTTAACCCTTGCGAAGTGTATCTATGTTAGTTATATTTTTACAGATTTTGTTACCTGCTGTCAAAAGGCCAGCTCAGTGAACCCATATAGGGTGACACGCATTCTACAAGTATGCTTATACTGACGAAAAATCAGACACAGGCTTTGCTACATCTGATTTGACAATTACATCTACGGTCCTATAGACAAGAGAATAGACCATGCTTACAGAGACTTCTTTTGCGTGCACTTAACAATGCGCAGATCAGTGAACCCACATAGGGTTTAATAGACAGATTCTGTCACATCTGATTCCCTTACCTTTTTGCTGGAGCAGGTCACACATCATAATATATTTCTAAACCACAGGTAAGTAAACCCATATAGGATCAGCTATGTTTTTACACACTGAACTCATGTGGCATCTAATATTTTAGTATGTTTCTTACCTATATTTTTACAGATTTTATATCCTATTACTAAATCACAGGTGACTAAACCTATATACAATCTAATATCTTATTTTAACCCTTGCGGATTATATCTATGTTAGTTATATTTTGACAGATTTTGTTGCCTACTGTCAAAAGGCCAGCTCAATGAACCCATATAGGGTCACACACATTCCACCACCATGCTTATACTGATCAGAAATCGGACACAGATTTTGATACATCTGATTTGACAGTTACATGTACGGTGCTATAGACAAGAGAATAGGCCCACCCTTTTATAATGTTCTAAGAATGGATACCTTCAGAGACTTCTTTCGCGTGTACTTTACGGAGACCACAACCATATATTTCTTCCCATGTAATACCAATACATTTTTCGAACCAAGGTAAAGCTGTACTAGACTGACTCCTGCTAACACCAACTCTCATGTGGTGGTTACTTGGATACAGTTTATTGGCTATGCATTTTTGCTAACAACTACCTTTTCTTACTTATTACACCTATTTATATATGATCTCATTTATCGTTGCATTATTATGATACAGGAAAATGTCACATGATACTTTACTGGCAACAATAACAAGGTCTGCAGGAAAAAGGCCAGCAACAGATCTTGAAATTGTTGGGCTTGCTAATCTCAAACCATCAGACATAGGAAAGGCAATATGCGTACGAGTATATCCTAAATGGACAGTTACAGATACTAGAGGAATAAAGCAGCCAACTTTGAGCGTTATATTACTTGATCAGCAGGTGATGTTAATCTGCATCACGCCTTTTAATACACATTAAATTTCCCATTCTTAATATTTGTCTTTTTCTGTCATATTATAAGGTGGCGCCATACAGGCAAATGCAGAAGGCCGCGAAAAGACAAGATTTGATAACATCCTTCAAATCAATGCTACATACACAATCACTGGATTCGGTCTTCTAGACACCAAAAAATGGATGCAGACACTACCTAATCGCTTCACCTTGATATTAGGGAGGGTCACTGATGTTCAGCCCTATACTGGAACCAGCTTTCCACTACATCATTTCAACTTTGCCACATACACCCAGTTACTTCAGCGTGCAGACAAAAACACTGTAATACTAACAGGTACATATTAATATTACTAACAATCACACAATAAAAAATAGTATAACTACACATTATGTCACTACAGATTACATAGGATGTGTCCTTTCTGTTGGTGATATCCGTGAACCAAAGCCACCCAATACAAAACAGATTGTCTGGAGAGGCATCATACTTCGTAACTTAGAGTAAGTTAATCATATGAACTCTTTTTTTAATAACAGACATTCTAAATAACAATTCACTAACGTATTTTTCCATATTCAGAGGGGACACTGTCAGATTCACCCTTTGGAATGAGAAAGCTCAAGAGTTTAACATCAATACTTACGAAAAAGAACCTAAACCAACTGTGATGGCTGTCAGTTCATGCTAGGTAAAGACATACAAAGGTACCATCATTGCCACAGACCCACGTTTAAAAGATATTAACAGAATAAATTATAACAAAGGCACAAACAAATGCAGGGTTGCAGCTATCAAGCACACCAGCAACTTACTACTATTTCAACCCTCCTATTCCTGAAACAGATTACATCCTAAGCATGTCAGTTGTTCTCCCTTTCTTTTAACACATTTACCTAATTTTTTAAACATCTACCTAACTTGCAATATCCTGATAGGTATGATCAGTTGCTCCCGCCACCAGTCATACAGAATGTACGCACATACCGCTATGATAACATAGAAGATGAAAAGAAAAGAAACAGAGCTACAATAGACGAGCTTCTACGAGAAGATCCAAGAAACCAAACAATCAGTACTTCCATCAAACTTACAAGTACTAGCTTTCTATTTGCCATGTAACTCTTTTAATCTATAACTACCTTTTACAGAATGTTAGATTCACAGTCGTTGCAACAATTGAACAAGTTGTTGTTGGCATACCGTGGTTCTACCGCAGATGCCATGACTGTAGGCGGAAAATCTTTGATGACCGCCCACATGCACAATGTGAGATGCCAGCTCCAACACAGCCGGATGATTACAGGTGCAAATAACCAAAAACAGTTTATAACCAACACAAAAAAACTCTTAATATTGTGTAATCAACTTACCTATGTTTAATACCTATGCAGTTATTCCTTTAGACTATTGATTTCTGACAACACTGGAGTTTTAACGTTAACATGCTTCAGTAATGAGGTACATTCAATAGTCACAGAAGTCAACAAAGTTATCTCAGAAGAAGGCTACACCGATCCGTATACAGTCCCACCACATTTAGCAGCCCTCGAAGGAACCACGCATTTGTTTCAGCTGCACTTCTCGCCAGATTCTACAAAAGAAAATCAGAGCTATGTGCTTGATAGCGTGATGGAAACTGGTCCACATCTACTGCTACCGGCTGAACAGAACATTCCCTTGCTAACAGAAGCTGAACCCGAGTCACCAACTGAAGAAGGTTGTCATTTCAGAAGCTGTTGTCTCTTTCATGTACTTGGTAACTTTTTTTTGCATGATAATTAACTGACCTCTGTCAGGTGCTACTTCCGAACCTCCGGTTACCCCTACTTCACCTGGAAATTTGCAAGCAACCACTCCTACTACAATAGAGACTACTAGCCATTTACAAGACCAACCAACAAAGACAGAGGTACCAAGAACATCTGCTCGAAGACGAATCTTAACAGATAACAAGCGAGAGGATACAAGCAGTGCAGCAAAAAAACCAAAACTAGTTATCCGTAAATAACTGAAGATCCAAGTCCTACGGTTTAATAACATGTTAACTTTTTTTTGCTTTAGAACAACATCTAAACCACTATCGCCTGTAATACAACACTATACTACTGTTACTTTTTTATGCAATCTTTTGTGTATGTATATTGCTATTTATTGCTGCCCCGCCGCAACGCGGCGGTTCGCAGCACTTCTCGTTAAAAAAAATATATAGGGTGGCCGCTTGGTCTCTTTGTCAGGCAAAAAAAATGGGGAAACAATTGGTCAAACCACATTTTCATAAATATTTGACAATTTGTCCCTAAATCTTGGTCAAAAATTTGGTTCTAGCCTTACTATTGAGGTAGGGGAGGGCGGCTAAGTAGAAAAAGAGTGGGAAATTATGTGTTAGTTTTATATAAAATGTATTTAGTGAGTGTATTGGGTAAAAAAATATGTATTGGGTAATAGTTTTGCGGTTAAAGTTAAATATGTATAATTAAGTGGGTTTAGTAAAAGAATATAAAAGTGTAGAAAAAATATAGTTTTTTTTTTGTTGCACTTTTGTAGTAATTTAGGGAATGTAAGAATGTGCTAAAAATAATTGTTGAGAGGGTCGGGTATATCGAGTGTTCATTTAAATTGTGAAAAGCGTTTATTAAATTAATAATTGCAAGTAAATAAAACTTGCAAATGCCCTAGCAATTCAATTATGAATTGGAGTAGTGGCAATGTACTATAATGTTGTAGTCTAAATTTAGTCTAGAGTCGTAGTGCACAAGAGGGTTATTCTTAGTTTTACGTTATTTAACCATATAGTTATACGTAAATAAGCTTACCAAAGAAACTAGCAATCACATACGAAAGAATGCTCTCCTCCCTTTGGCCATTTTTTCCCTTATCTCCTCTTCTAATCGTTCTTCCCAAAAACTGTCCTAAATCCTTGGTTTCTTGCAACGATTTGATTGAGTTATTGTTTAAACTCTTGTTGTTCATTACTTTATTCAATATTTTTCCCTGATTCTGAGATTTTTCGGCAGTTCTTTGGATTCGATTAGTTAGGGTTTTGAAACCTTAATTCGTTCCACCTGACTTCGATCTTCAATTCTATCCAGTATAACTCTGATTTAATGGTCGATTATATTCTATATTACCTATCTTAAATCTTTGGTTATCTTGGGTTTTATTTTACAATCGATTCTTTGCTTTTTAGGGTTTTTTTTCTATCGCTATTTAGGGTTTTCCTAGTCGGTTCTTTGCTGCTGTGATTGTAACTAATATCATTATCATTAAATAGCACTATTATGGGTTGATTGATTATGGGACATGTTTTCTAAACCCTAGGTTAATCTAGGGTTTAAACTCGTAGCCACCGATTGGCTTGTTTGGTCTAATCTGCTGTGTTGGAGTTCATAACCTGGATATTACGTGTTCTTTATTGAGTTGGCTGCTGTGATGGAAAAATTGGGAGAGATGAACGCTGAACTGTTACGTTCAGTTAGAGCTAAGATCATTGATAGAAATAATCGTTTGAATAAGGTGGAGGGGAACGCCGGTGTTCCTATTCCAAATAAAGCTACAAGGGTTTTGGTTACTCTAAGTTCTGATCCGAGTAGTGTCTCTACGTCTTTGGGGGATTCTGACCCAAAAGGTTAAGGTTTCTCTTGCTCATACAGATGTCATACATGCTACTGATGGTGAAGTGGGATTGGCTGTTCCTTCTCAAGCCTCGAAGTCAGATGTGGCTAATGAATCTGGTCCTACTTATGTTACAGGTATCGATTTTATTCAAGCTTTATTTGGTGGTGTGTTGCTTACTAATCGTGTGGATATTGAGGATTTCTTAAAGAAAGTTGAAGAAGGCAAATATCCAATATGGGATGTGTTGGAAGATGAAGTTCATGACAAGGTAATGGATGCTTTAAATGGTTTATGGAGTACTTTTGAGACTAAAAAATCGACTCATGAGTCTCCTAGTCTGAACCCTTATGTGAAGGCGTTAACATCTCTATTCCCGTAATATGGTTGATAAGGTTAATTCTCGTTTGGAACATACTTTATATGGCTACTTTATTGGAAAAAGGATGGCGTTTCCTGTTGTTGAATACTATGCTAGGACTAACTAGGCGAAACATGGTCTTAAAAAGATTATGATGAATTCCAAGGGTTTCTTTTTCTTTAAATTTGATACATTGGTTGGTTTAGAAGCTGTTTTGGAAGGAGGCCCTTGGATGATACGCAAATCTCCAATTATTCTTAAGAAATGGTCCATGGATACTTGTTTGCGAAAGGATGAATTGACGAGCATTCCGGTTTGGGTTAAATTGCATGATGTTCCTCTCCAAGTCTTTGAAGAGGAAGGTATTAGATTGATTGCTTCTTTCATTGGAAAGCTTGTCATGATGGATTCATACACTAGTTCTATGTGTAAGGATTCGTGGGGTAGAAGTAGTTTTGCTAGATGTCTTATTGAGGTCAATTCTGAATCTGATCTTGTAGAAGCTGTGACTATTGGTTTCCCTTCCCTTACTGGGGAGGGTTTTAACAAAGACACTATACGTGTTGAATATGAATGGAGGCCCCCCAGGTGCAATTTATGTAAAATTTTTGGTCATACTCATGATCAATGTCCTAAACAGGTGGTGTGGCCTCCTACACAGGTGGTTACTTCTACTGTTTCTACTTCTCATGTTGTTACTCCTTCTGTGGAGTTGGATACTGATGGCTTTCAAAAGGTGGGTAAAAAAAAGAAGAAGAAGGGGAAAGCCAAGGCTACTAATGGGAACCAATCTGTTGGTACTTCGGTTAAACAGTTCAAATTTGTTCCTAAGGCAGCTCCTAGTGAACCTAAGAAGGGAGCCCCTACTATGGGTAATACATCTACATCGTGGTCTCAGTTGAAGTCTACTGGTAATGTTTCTAAGGAAGTTAATGTTACTACATCTAATCCGTATGCTGCATTGGTGATGGATGATGAAGATGGTGAAGATCTAGTGGTAAATGAGTTTGATGAATCGGCCAATCTTTTTGCTAATACGGGGGCAAGTTCTTCTCGCACGTTTTCTGCTGGCTAGCTGTTTTCTGTTTCTTTTTCTAGATGCATGTTTGTTTCTAGTTTTGTAAGTGCTTTTGGCATGTCTTAAGCACTAGATTTAGGTGGCTATCAAGCTTTTTAGCTTGAGGTTAATATGGTACTTCAGCCATATTCCATTTGTACTTAATCGTTTTTGGTTAATCTATTTACCAGGGTGCAAGATTACTCCCCTTTACCAAAAAAAAAATAGTTATACATAAATTAATCTCAGGTAAACGTCAAAGTAAATAGTTTGAGCTTAGCAAATAGAATTGACCTGTAAAATAGCGGGTTGTTGTAGTCTACCACCCATGAAAGGAATCTCGTTTGCGAGATTCGGTCACTGTTAGTCGTTGGAGTGGTGTCAATGAAAAGGTGCAGATACTTATGACGGATCTGGTCTTCTCGTTCCCAAGTGAACTTGGGACCTCGTTGAGAATTCCAGCGAACTTTGACGATAGGAATTCGACTTTGTTTCAATCGTTTGACATCGCGGTTCATGGTTTATACCGGTTCTTATACAAAGTTGAGTTTGTCATTTAGTTGAATTTCTTCCAACGGAATAACAAGCTATTCGTCAGATAAACATTTCTTGAGGTTGAAAACATGGAATGTGTCGTATACACTGTTGTGCTTTGGTGGGAGCTCAAGTTTGTAAGCCACTGGGCGGACTCTAGCCAGAATCTTGAATGATCCAATTTATCGGGGGTTCAGCTTTCCTCGTTTTTCAAACCGTATTACGTCTTTTCATGGCGAAACCTTTAACATAACCATGTCTCTGGCTTGAAATTTCAGAGGGGGAGGTTTACACTTTAAATCAACGTAACTCTTCTATCGATCACGTGCGGCCTGCAACCTGTTGACTTGGAGCGCTGTTCCAAGCCCTTATGCGTACTAACGATCAATGTAAATGGAATGACCAAGGAAGTGTACTAATAGCCAAAATAAGTAGATGTCAATGCAAATGAAAGGAGTGATAGTCACGAGAAGTATATTACAATACAAATGAAAGAACTATCGAATCATAAGAATAGCAAATGAATCATGTCAAGTATAATATTTTAAGAACAAGGAATGCTAACAAAGAAAGGTTACAAATGAAAAGATCAACAATAGAAAGAACATTCGTACTAGTATGAGCCAATAATACTTGAAAGAAAGATTAAATATCCGTAAGAATAAAGAAGCAAACTGCTATTGATTAACAAAGACGAAAGAATCAATGAATCACAACAATAGTAAATAGAATCAGATGTCAAAACAAAGAATGCTTGAAATAAGATTATATGTACGAACGGAGAAGCAAGACGCGATTGATTTATGGCAGCCTATTTGGTTACCCGGGCTTATTGCTGCTACTGTTTTGATTACTCTGATGCAGATCATGACGGGTAACTTAGGGTTGTTGTACACCCTAATATAAGTCTATGGTTGATTCTGTTCATACTGATTTCTCTTGGTTTCTGGGTGCTTCGTTCCATAGTGTTTCTGTGTTTTATGTTGATCGCATGGCAGTTTTGTGGTACCGTTTGGAGCCATTCTTGATCCTGCTGCTACTATTTTATTATGTTTTATGGATCGTACTAATGTGGTTGTGTAGGTTAGGGTTTGCTTAAACCCTATTAGTCGACTTGTGTGCTGATTGTTTAGTATATAGGTCGACTTGTGGTCTAGTGATCACCATGACAGTGGAAGTTGGACCTGTTACTAATTATGCATGTGTGTAATCATGTTGAGGTTAACCTATACCATAAACATAGTTTACTCTCCCACCCTTGGCCCTTTTTTACCCTAAAATTCCTTAATCGTTTTTCAATCAAACCGACCTTAATTCATCTTTTTCTTGCATCGATTTGTGTAAGTGATTGTTTAAACATTTTTTTAACATTAGTTTACTCAAATCCTTGTTCGATTCTGTGATTCTAAGGCTGATTTTATTGATTCGCTTTTAGGGTTTTTAGGGTTTTCTCTTGCGATCGTTTAGGGTTTCCAAGTCGATCTGTTCGTAAGTTGTTCCACTATTGATATTTTCATCTTCAGCTTCATTGAATCGACATTCGTATGGGTTGATTACTGCACCGTATTGCTTATATTAAACCCTAGTTTTCTAGCTAGGGTTTATACACGATTTTGGGGTTGACGGGGATCTTTTGTTACTAGCGATTAGGGTTTATGCGAAATTGGTTTTTGGACTGGTGATTAGGGTATGGATTATATGGGAGAGTTGAATGCTGAGCTTCTCCGCTCAGTTGCTGCTAAGGTACATGAAAGGAATGATCGTTTAAAGAACGTGGTTGGGACTACTGGTGTTTCGCTGTCCAAGAAAGTTGCGAGGGGTATTCAAAACCCTAATTCTGATTCAAGAAGGGTGCAAACAACTTTGGAGAGTAACATGGAGGGGGACGATGATGAATCTCTTCCAAATAAAGCACCAATGGTGCCTGAAAACGCTAGTTCTGATCAAAATATCGCTACTTCTCATGATGATATTACGACTAAGGGTGTTACAACTAGCGTTCAAACTGATGGGACACCTAGTCCTATTGATGGTAAGGTGTTAAAGCTTTGTTTGGTACTCCTGTTACTACTCTTAGGGATATTGATGAATTCACTAGGAACATTGATGATGGCAATTATCCACTTTGGGCTATTTTGGAACAGGATGTTAAAGATAAAATAGCGGATTTTATAGCAGCCCTATATGATGATCTCAAAAAATCGTCTATTGAGTCTCTTATTGTGGATCCAGTTAGTCAAGGAGTTAACATTTCTATTCCTCGTAATGTGGTTGAAAAGGTTAGTTCTCGGTTAGAACATACTTTATATGGCTACTTTATTAGGAAAAGAATGGCGTTTCCTGTCGTTTTTTTTTGTGGGTAAAGGGTGTTACCCCGGTAAGTATATTACACCAAAAAACGTTTAAGTACAAAGGATATGGGTGAAGTCCCATATCTCAGCCCGTTACATAGGCACTTACATGAAGAAACTCAACAGTCCCGAAGGACACTAACAAATAACCACTATATAAGAGTGACACACTACTCTTATAACTAATAAATGAACAAAAAACTACAACGACTATAAGATTACAAATTAAAAACTCAAGTTAAAACACTTGCTTCTTCAAAAGTCGTCTTAGATGTCCATAACGTACAACGATGCAGCCTTATCCATGGTAGTACTAAAACAGCACCAATCCACACCAAATAACTACAACGTACTTCTATTGATCCAAAAAAGACCAAACCAATACTACGACTTGAACCAACACCTCATCTGCTACAAGTTTTAATGGGGTAAAACTCTAGCTAAGAATGTAACCCAGTGTATCATGATCAACAGCACCAATCCACAGCCTTATCCATGGTAGTACTAAAACAGCACCAATCCACACCAAATAACTACAACGTACTTCTATTGATCCAAAAAAGACCAAACCAATACTACGACTTGAACCAACACCTCATCTGCTACAAGTTTTAATGGGGTAAAACTCTAGCTAAGAATGTAACCCAGTGTATCATGATCAACCGTAGACAAAAAATAGGGTTACGAAACCCTAACTTACACACTATGGCACGAATCAGCATACCATCAACTGCCATATGCCAATAGAAATTGAATGAAACACGAGACATACATAATATGCCATAGACAAAACCAAGGGTATTACCAACCCTAACTTACACCCCAGTAGCAGCATGCATCAAACGTAGGTGTACATGCATGAATACCAGTAGTAATAAACATTAATAAGGTTTAAATAACCTTAACTTCCCAGTGCCCAACACGTATAGCGGAGTTTACACCCAATACCACGACCAGGTTTGATACACAATGCACGAACAAAACATCATATAACCAATCATCACATAAGAAAAAGAGGATCAACAATGCAAATGATAATAGGGTACGCAACCCTAACTTACAGCAACATCGAACCAGACCTATCAAATCATAGATGAACCAAACCATATAGCAGACCTCCAAGAAAGAATACATCACACCTCCATCATGCCTGATATACAAGTCGAATACACCCCACCAAGTCTGATAACGCAGCAACAATCACCAAGTAGGGTTCCAAAACTCTAACTTAACTGTTATACTCATAGCGAACAGATCATCCCAACAATAACGATCCACACACAAGTCGAATAGGGTAAACGAGACCCTAGTTACCAGTATCATGTGGACCAACAATGGGAACGTACATAGGGTATTGAAACCCTAACTTCCACCATTCATCCATCTCTCTCTATAACCCACTTTCAACAAACTTTCAATACCAAAAAACCTATAGAGGTTTACTTGCAATCGACTAATGTAAACCCTAAATAAGGGCTGTTATGCGCTGAACAGAACCAAAAAATAGAATCGCAAAACCCAAGAATAATTAAAGACGATTTAAATCAACCCTACAGTTAGAGTTATTGAAACCGACTTCCTTAGTTACAGAATAAAGGATGCGACTGGTCCCATGATACAAATAAAAAATAGCATGGAGAATTTACGTGGATATAGATAAGTTACACCGACCAAACTCAAAAAAATATAGGCACAAAGAATCACCCACCCACGTTAATAATAAGAATATAATAAGCAGTTAATCGTGTAAAGGTGAAACCAAAGCGAATTAAATAAGAATGTTCCCAAACCAATTAATAATCACCGACCCATGTGGAGGAAGATAAAAATTAAAAGGTTTTGATGAAACGATAGATTTAGATTCGAATTCGCTTTCGCCAGAGAGAACTTATTTAATCCATCAGCCGCCATCTCCTTTAAATAAAAACACATCCCAAACAGCGTATTGCATACCCAAGCAGGGTAGAGAGGACGTGGATGGGAGGTTTCATGGCCGGAAAGAGAAGGGAGATAGGCGGCCGGATTTCTCCATGGGGGAGAGAGAATTTTTTAGGGAGATAGGCGTTTCCTGTCGTTGAATACTATGCTAGGAGTAACTAGGCGAAACATGGTCTTAAAAGAATTATGATGAACTCTAAGGGATTCTTTTTCTTTAAATTTGATTCATTGGTTGGTTTAGAAGCTGTCTTGGAAGGAGGCCCCTGGATGATACGCAAATCTCCTATTATTCTCAAGAAATGGGCTTTGGATACTTGTTTGCGTAAGGAAGAATTAACTAGCATTCCGATTTGGGAAAAACTGCATGATGTTCCTATTCAAGTCTTTGAAGAGGAAGGTATTCGATTGATTGCTAGTTTCTTTG
This sequence comes from Artemisia tridentata subsp. tridentata, assembly GCA_021014915.2. Classification (NCBI taxonomy): domain Eukaryota; kingdom Viridiplantae; phylum Streptophyta; class Magnoliopsida; order Asterales; family Asteraceae; genus Artemisia; species Artemisia tridentata. The sequence goes on from CP139508.1 coordinate 273,624,927, forward strand.
GTAAGCTTGTCATGCTTGATTCATATACTACCTCTATGTGCAAGGATTCGTGGGGTAGGAGTAGCTTTGCTAGATGTCTTATTGAGGTTGACTCTCATTCTGACCTTCTGGATACTGTGACTATTGGGTTCCCTTCTCTTACGGGGGAGGGTTTTATTAAAGAGAGCATACGTGTTGAATATGAATGGAGGCCGCCAGGTGCAATTTATGCAAAATCTTTGGTCATACTTATGATCAATGTTCTAAACAGGTGGTGAGGCCTCCTACACAGGTGGTTAGCCCTTCTAATGTATCTACTTCTCATGTTGCTACTCCTACTATGGAATTGGATACTGATGGTTTTCAAAAGGTGGGTAAGAAGAAAAAGAAGAAGGGTAAAGCAAATGCTGCTAATGGGAATCCATCTGTTGGTACTTCGGTTAAACAGTTCAAATTTGTTCCTAAAGCAGCTACTAGTGAACCTAAGAAGGGTGCTAATACTATGGGTACTGCACTTACATCGCCGTCTCAGTTGAAGTCTACTGGTAACGCTTCTAAGGAAGTTAATGTGTCTACATCTAATCCGTATGCTGCATTGGTGATGGATGATGAAGATGGTGAAGACCAAGTGGAAATGATGTTTGAAGAATCGGCCAATCTATTTGCTAATATGGGGGCAAGTTCATCTCGCACGTTTTCTGCTGGCTAGCTGTTTTTTTGTTCTATTTCTAGATGCATTTTTGTTTCTAGTTTTGTTAGTGCTTTTGGCATGTCTTAAGCACTAGAGTTAGGTGGTTATCAAGCTTTTTAGCTTGAGGTTAATATGGTACTTCAGCCATATTCCATTTGTACTTAAACGTTTTTGGTTAATCTATTTATCAGGGTGCAGGATTACTCCCCTTTACCCAAAAAAAAATAATCATGTCGAGGTCCGTTATTACTGGAATTTAGGGTTGTTCACCCTATTTGTTACCAATCTACTTCTTGGACAAAATTCTGATCATGAGGTCCTCGTGGGTTGGTTTATTGGAAGTTAGGGTTATCTTTGTATATTGAGTGCTCTTGAAACCCTATTTGGAGGCCACTGTTCAGTTTAGGTGCTACCTAAGTGACTACGGCTTTGTGGAATGTGGAACGCCATAATGATTTAGAAGACTCAAATATTTTACTTGAGTAGTATTGTATTGTCCTATGTAATTTAATCATTTTTGGTAGTTCCTTTTGTTTAAGTGTTATGTAAGTTATAAGAATGGTCTGTCATTCTTATATAGTGGTTTGGTCTATTGACCTTTGCTTGTAAGTGCCTATGTAACGGGCTGAGATATGGGACTTCACCCATATCCTCTGTACTTAAACGTTTTTTGGTGTAATGTATTTTACCAGGGTGCAGGATTACTCCCCTTTACCAAAAAAAAAAAAACAAACAAACAAAGAATGCTTAAAAGACAGGTTTGACATCCGTACGAACAAAGAAACAAACGAATGAATGTGTAAAAGAAAGACCAATAATCGAAATAAACGTAAATGGAGGAACCATAATTCATTACGGTAGCAAAGAGAAGGGATAGAGAATATCAACACAAATAATTAACTAACCGAGAGAACCAACGTGTCATAATAATAATTAAGAGGGGTAAATGCTGAAAGACAGAGTGCCAAATGCGGACAGACAATAAATGAGACCGAATATAAGCATCACATACGCTAAATGAGAATAAATGAGGACCAGCAATAAATGAGAAAAGCATTACGCAGCTCGAATGCAAAGACAGTAAGCTTTACGAATGTTGATTGAGGGTAATTGAGAGCAAACAATAAATGAGAAAGACAATAAGTGTCATAATTGTGAACAAGTAATAAGTGAAAAGTCATCAAGTATCACGAATGTTGATCGAGAAGGATAGAATATTCGTACTCAGCCTCTCGGGCTTTACTCTGGTCTAACGAGACTGTAGGTTGTTCGTCAAGGCTTGTTTCTACTGGTGCGTGATGTTCCTCATGATGCGCCATGCGTGTCACCGATAATTGGATGGAGTGGTGAATGGATTTTCTGGTGATAGACTCTGGTCGGGTGGGAGGAGTAGGCCTATTAGTGGCTCTCCTCTTCGTCTTTCGAGAGGTCTTATTTGGTAATTGATCTTCTGGTTCGGTTTCCATAGTCTTGACCTCGGATGGTTTCGTCTCACTATCGGGCATTAGTAAGTAGATCGGTGATGTAGGTGTCATAGTGGTGACTGACAAGTTCTTTCATCTTGTCCTCGAATTCGGAAATTAGTATTACGTAAGGGTAAACATTGCTGTCGAGTTTCGTCATTACATTCCTGGCGACGTGATTCTTCAAAACCGCAAGAAGTGAGGAAGAATGAGATGCTATAAAGACGTGTCCCGAAAGTAGGTGTTCCAAAAGTATAGTGTGACAAAAGCATGGGACGAGTGTTCAAACTAGTCTTCAAAAACGGTTAGTAGGGTAATCAGGGAAATTGGCGGACTATAACGGGTCTTAATGTCACGTAAAATGATGTCACATATGATTGTGAAAAATTTTAGAGACCATTTGTATTAATCACGATATGTCGGAAGGTTTAGAGGACATTCAAAAAGTACGAGTGTGTATGTCAGTTCAGTTATACTAATAATATGTCTCTAGCTTTTAAAAGTTGTTTTGAAAGACCAAGATGAGTGTCCCAACTCGAAGTCAAATGGTGAGATTACGTAGGAGAAAAGGCGTAACACATAGTTATGATAAGCAAACAGTAGTACGGCAGCAAGCTTGGCAGGCGAGCATGTGGCGGTCATAGAGTTTTGTCTTTGTAAAAGTGGTTATAGTCTAGGTTTTAAAAATATACCCAGTTCTCTATAACCAAGGCTCTGATACCAATCTGTAACACCCCCAAAAATGGGTCGCAGCGGAAGATGATGTCGCTGGGGTGCTACTAAATTGGATCACAACACAAAGTAAAGAGAACGGATTTACCTTATCCATTTAGAAAAATAGTTACATTATCATAGTAAATGAGTTTACAACATTTAATTTGATGCGGAAATAAGGCCCATATAAGTAAACAAGTGGTCCCAAATATATCAGAGTAGTCTATGACCGTGCCAATGCCAAGCGCCTCCAACAATAGGTTGTGTTGTAGTAAAGATCAACACCTGAGAATACATGCTAAAAGGGTCAGCATAAAGCTGGTGAGTTCATAGGTTTAAGTAAACAACAAGTTATGTATGGACCACAAGATTTTAACGATAATGTATTCCAAATATGTTCATGAAAAGTATTACTGTTGCACTAAGCTCATGACACCGAAGCCTTAACAGTTAGTTCATGTTATCACCCCAAACAGGTGCTTTGCCAAACACATGTACGATATCAAATGAAATGCGTCCGTTTGCCAAACACATGTACGACCAACACGGACGGATACCGGGGTTTACCCCCAATAGATCTATTCACAACATTCACGCTTACAACTTAGGCATCGTTCATTATTACTGCTGGTTCAACTTGGTTGGTCGAGTTGCTTGATGTTGCTACTATGAATCGCACCATAGATGTAAGTGTAGCATACATGGATCGTGTTAGGGTCTGGAGGAGCTGATTATGGTTATTATTTATTACTCTTCATGGTTCTGGAAGTTGGTGGTGCGCTCATGGGTTATAAATGCAGATTTTTGAAGACTTGAGTTGCTCACTATGGACGAGGTTCTTTGAACCTGTGTGTATTTACATTTAGATTGTTTCTTTTAAATTGTAATTGTTAGTTCTAGCTTTTAGCTAGGTAGTTGTTCTGCATTTTGCAGTTGATGTCGCCTATGTAATGGGCTGAGGGCATGGGATTCACCCATGTCAATTGTACTTCAATGTTTTTTGGTGTAATGAATTTTACCGGGGTGAATAAACCCTTTTACCCAAAAAAAAATCAATAAATGTTTAATGCACTTGTGTCCATATGTAAAAACAAGTAATGTATTCCTACCCCAAGTATTTAAAATCGAATAGTAAAACAAGTAAAAGTGGGGCTATGAAACTCACCTCAAACGATAGTAATGCAATACTAGCAAATGTGTGTACGGAAATCGAGGCGCGATACTCTAACCACAACCTAAATTAATAATATGTTTTAGGTCGTGCAATAATGTCGTGTATGCAATTTTATAAAAAGTTATACCACCCTTACATGTTTGCAGTAAAGTTTAGTGATTAAAAAATGTAGTTACATCAATGTTCCCGTTTAATAGTCAAGTATATCGTTTATGTAATGTAACTAGTTCATCTCATAATTAAACTATGGTTGTCTTGTTAATAAGTATTTTAGAAAACCTCTAATGCGCCTAGTAAGTATACATAACGTTCTACCATTTTTGTTTAAGTTGTTTTTAGCTAAAACCGACTCTAAAGTGCCCAAAATCAATATTAAAATTTTCTAACAGCTTTTCTATTAGTGAAAAAAAAAACTGTCAAACATTTATATTTCGGCGTAACTTCATTAGGCCATAACTCCCTCGTTTTAGCTCCGATTCTTAAGTTTTATATATCCCCGGGATCGTATTTAAGTATGCTAACAAGTTTTTAGTGCCTCGGCTAGTCCAATTAACTTTTAATATCCAGTGTTACTTGTGAAAAATTCTAGCAGTAATGATATTTTCAGAAAATTAGTTCCGTCGCCCAATTTAAAACTAACGTATCTTCTTCGTTATAAGTCCGTTTTAACCCATTCAAGCGGCTACATTTTCGTTATAGAGTCTATTTTCTATATTTCTAGCTTAATCTTGTAACCAAGTTACTGATTTTTCTGTGTGAGGTCGAATGGGACAGCTTTTGGGTAAAGGGGAGTAATCCTGCACCCTGGTAAATAGATTAACCAAAACGTTTAAGTACAATGGATATGGGTGAAGTCCCATATCTCAGCCCGTTACATAGGCACTTACATGAAAACAAAATTCAACAAACCAAACCACTATATAAGAATGACATGCCATTCTTATAACTTACAAGCTACAGAACATACTACCTATGACGACCCTTCAAGCAAATATCACGACCATACGCAAAAGATTCATAGCCATCATAGGAGTCCAAATCATCCTCAAGTTCATAACCACCTCCAAACAAGTTAGCAGACTCATCATAGGTGTTTACAACCTCCTCATCACTATCCGAATCTACAATATCTCCCACCTTAGAAAATAGGTTCACTCGTTTAGTCGCAGAAGAAGACGGACCAGATGATTTCATACCACTTGTAGAAGCACCATGTATACCACTAATATCTCCCACAAACTTCCCTTCTTACTTGTACTACCAACCATAGGTATAGATGAAGACACTACACACGGCTAGTCCACAGAACCCTCCATAGGAACTGACTTGGAATTGCTCGAGACATCACTAGACTTCGGCACTTTAGAAATATTATCAATAGCGTAAACGTCAATCGAAGGTGAGGGATTATCAAGGACCTTTCCCACTTCCATAATCTTCTCCATATCACGTTTAAGCTCACCAATATTAATATCATCTTTAAAATAGCCATGTTCATTAATAGACCGAGATGAATCGTTCATGGTAACCATAGGATCAGAATTAGACTTAACTTTCGCCTCCTCCATATTAGTTACCTTATTGGTAGCCGGTTTAGAAATAGGCCTAAACACGAAAGAGGATTTAGGTTTAAAAAGCCTAACCTCTTGTTTAGATTTCTAGACCTTTTTCCCATCCTTCTTAGCGTGAACTTGCTCCTTTTCACGAACAGTCGTAGAATCTGAACACGAAACAGCCTTCTTCCTAATGAAAGGACACACATTATCCTCATGGCTAAATAATTTGCAATGTGAACATCGAGGAGGCCACCATTCGTATTCAACTTCAAGAACTTCCTCATAATGTCCTTTACCATTAGGCAAGGGTATGGCAACGTCAATAGATTTGAGGATGTCCTTATCAGCCGATAATTCGATAAGAACCCTAGCATAAGAATAACGACCCCAAGGATTATGGCACATATCACACGTACCAGCATCTAATCTAATGATCCGTCCCAACTTATTAGCAATTAACCTAATACCGACTTCTGAGAACGCTACTGCAGGTACTTTATGTATCTTCACCCAAACCGGTACCATTTTAATTTCCTCCCTTTTCAACTTAGTGTTCGCCACCCATTGATGTAAGAAGATGGGCTTTGATCTAATAAACCAAGGACCACCTTCAAGAAATTTTGTTAAACCTTCATGTGACGAGAACTGAAAAAAGAAAAAACCATCACGCATGATCAAGCGTTGGAAGCCGAACTTAGCCCAAGTATACTTCACATAGTTTTCCACCGTAGGAAAAGCTAACCGCTGTCCAACAAAATGCCCGTATAATGTATTAGAAATTTTTTTACACATATCATCCACCACGGCATTTGGTATAACAACTTTAGCACTTGAAACTTTCACTTCATTAGCTGGATTCGACATAGGGACCTCACTCGTAGTAGATATATTGGATGTACTAGCAGCAGGTACCTCATTCGAATGCACAACTAAACTTTCCTTTACTTGTATAGCAGGGATAATCATAGGCTCACCCGAACACACTCCCTCTTGGACAGCATGAGGCGTACAAAGCTTTGCACCCTCTTGAACAGCATGTAACGAATCAGTATGTGCTGGTTTAGCATGTGAGATCCCACCTTTATCAACCTTCTTCAAAATAGGTTTTAGAGGCTGCCCATCCTTCCCAAGAATCTTACCATCAATGTTTTGAATTTTGGCAGCCAACCCAGCTCCTTTAGAAGCCTTTTTACCCAACAAGAAACCAGAATCCATCTCTCAATAACCCGCTTTCAATATACTTCCAATACCAAAAAATCAACAGACCGTATTACTTGCAAAAAGCAAATGAAACAAACCCTAAAAAAGGTTGTTTAGCATTGAATAGAATCCAAAAGCAGAATCGCAACCCAAGACGACTATAATGCAATAACCGACTTATAGGAATTAAGAATAATAGATGTGATCATCAGAAGATAAACCTTTGCATGTAAAAACAATCTGATCTATAATAGAATAATAGAACGTAGGGTTTAGCATGCAATTTAATGTAGGAGCAATATTATAATAAGAATCCAGAACATGCATTCCAATAATATAATGAATAGCAGAATCCGGTTAATATTATAATAACAATTCAGCACAAGCAATCTAATAATATAGCGAATAGCAGAAACCTTAGATGAGAAGAAAACAATTAAAGCAAATTCCACCGACCCACTCAGAAAAATAAATTAGAATAAATTAGTCTTGGCAGAATTGGTTGAAGATGCGATTAATGTTTTGATTCGATAAAGGATATTAGGGAATCGCTATTCGCCAGAGAGATATCGACTTTTAGGGTTATTTTAGATATTCGAATGGGACAGCTTCTTTTCTAAAAGTGTCAAAACATGTTTCCTAGCCTTCTATTAATCCGAAACCACTTAATAACAACTCCCAAACTAATCGTAGCTCTTCCACCGATTTTTCAACATGTAGATAGTGATTTAACAATAAACTTAGCAATATTAAAAGGTTCATTTTCTCATAAATTTAAGTAATCATCAAAACTAGTTAAATAAACAAGCTCACTAGTTTATATGTAGTGTTTTAATTTCCATTTTCTTGTCAAGACTAACAATTAACTAGTGTGTTCATGAAAATATATTTAAGAAATAGTCATTAGCTAAAAGCTCATTATGGTTACAAAAGTATAACAAACATGTACATGGTGATAATAATGTGTTATGCAACTAAGTCATGAAATTTTTAAAAGAGTAAATTATGTAGAGATTATGAAAATAGGGTAGTGACTTACTTGAGATTAAGAGGTGTATGTGATGAAGTAGAGCACAATATAACCCAAAGTTTACCCAAATAAGCTCTTGATTAAGTTGTATATTTAAGAAAACTCAAATTTTCTTCCCTTTTTCTTTGCCTACTGCCGAAACCAAAAGGAGAGAACACAAGGAATATTGATTGCTAGTTTATTTTATGATTGAGTAAAATGAGCTAAGTCTTTATTTATAATTGAATCATGGTATGGGTTTTTGAATATAAAATGACTCTAAAAGTCTAGGTGTAATAAAGAAAGAAAAAAAAATGATGAGGCATTCTTGCATGGTTGTGTTAGACGTTGCTAACAAGAAAAAGGAGAAAAGAAAAAAAAAGTCTTGTGTATCCTTACTGGTGATGAAAAGAGTTTGCTACATGCCTTCTTTTATTATTATTATTAAGTAGTAGAGCATGGTTGTGTTAGACGTTCCTAACAATATACATATGGACTTAGGCTCATTAAAAAAAATATATAGGGTGGCGCTTGGTCTCTTTGTCAGGCGAAAAAAAATGGGGAAACAATTGGTCAAGCCACATTTTCATAAATATTTGACCATTTGTCCCTAAATCTTGGTCAAAAATTTGGTTCTAGCCTTACTATTGAGGTAGGGGAGGGCAGCTAAGTAGAACAAGAGTGGGAAATTATGTGTTAGTTTTATATAAAATGTATTTAGTGAGTGTATTGGGTAAAAAAAATATGTATTGGGTAATAGTTTTGCGGTTAAAGTTAAATATGTATAATTAAGTGGGTTTAGTAAAAGAATATAACAGTGTAGAAAAAATAATTTTTTTTTGGGCACTTTTGTTTTAATTTAGGGAATGTAAGAATGTGCTAAAAATAATTGTTGAGAGGGTCGGGTATATCGGGTGTTCATTTAAATTGTGAAAAGCGTTTATTAAATTAATAATTGCAAGTAAATAAAACTTGCAAATGCCCTAGCAATTCAATTATGAATTGGAGTAGTGGCAATGTACTATAATGTTGTAGACTAAATTTAGTCTAGAGTCGTAGTGAACAAGGGGGTTATTCTTAGTTTTACGTTATTTAATCAAATAAATAGTTTGAGTTTAGCAAAATAAATAGTTTGAGTTTAGCAAATAGTATTGACCTGTAAAATAACGGGTTGTTATAACAGTTGTGGTTTGTTGATTGTGTTTGTGGGTTGTGAGAGAGATGATGAATAAGGGGTTTCTTAATAATAGTGCTTCCAAAGGTTCTAAACCTGGTGGAATTGGTACTTTGAACAACGAATCTGCTACTGGAACGTCTTCTAGTGCTAAGGACTTCTTGGGTAAGTTTGATTTTAGTGAACTCAATGCACGTATGCAGCGTTTGAAGGAACAGAGTGCTGGGAACGCCGGTGTGTCTCAGCCACGAATGGCTACTAGGGTGTTGAATAACCCTAATACGGAAAATACTTGTGTTGATTCTGGAATTGTTAATCAGGTTGGTACCAATTGTGTTGAAAGTGGTAGTTTGAAATTGACTGGTGATGCTTCTAGGGTTGTGCAAACAGCTTCCATTGATGTGTCTAAAACCGTTTATCCTATGGCTGACCCTTCTGATCCGATATCTGATTTTTTTTTGTATAAAAGGTCAAAAGACCCAGTAAATGTATTACACCAAAAAACGTTTAAGTGCAAAGGATGATGGTGACTTCCCTCATCTCAGTCCTTTAGGACACTTACATAACCACTATATAAGAATGACAGACCATTCTTATAACTCACATATTAAACTTACATCCTACAATGACTATAATAAATAAATACAATACATGCATAACTCAAGTAAGCACTTGATTCTTTTTAGTCATCCTAGCGATCCAGAACTTGCACCATGAAGAAACCTTCAAAGCCAGGCTTCCACGACTTCGACATAGAAGCTTGAACATACACGAATAAGCCTTGAACCAGGCTCAAACGACTAGCCATGCATCCAACTTCAATCGACATACTAAGAAGTCAACAACTCATGTGTGACAAATAAACACCATGATAGCCAGGTATCCACGACAAACAAGTAGTACCCCAATCCAAGAATGCCAATACATAGGTGATAACCTAGAGGCCATAAATAATTCGAAGCAATTGAGACAATACTACACTTACCAAGAAGCATCAGCAAACCATCACAAGTGATGACCAAATAGTCAACACCCAGCAACGACCCGCAACATGTATCACACCACAAGCTATCAGATATATCCACCATAAATGTAACATTAGAGACACGGATAATATTGAAATACCTACGTAAATACTATCAATATGATTGATCATGATAGCCAATGTATACGCGAATAATAGCAGTATCAATATGACCAAGCTATTAACTTCCAACAAAAAAAGATCGACTTCCAAATGTATCTTATGTTATAATGATGCCCTAGCTGCGAAATAATTATATGATAAGAACAAAACCTCACTTTATCCAGTCACCAAAACCTTAGAAAGTATATTATGCCCAGCCATCCAAGCCATCATTTAAACAACAAGATCAACTCACACATCAAACAAACAACCAGTACTTACCAGCTTCCATATCACATGAAGGGTACAAAGAATAAACAGCAACAACATATCGAAACCCACACAACCATGCAATATATGGTAGCCACACTTCCATAATAATAACATCCTTCTACTTCCTTTTCTCTTGACCCATCTGATAAGACAGTCGACCAGCCTAATACAAGTCTAAGAAGCACCAACCTCAACAATGGTACTAGGGTTTTTGAACAAGAATACCCTAACAAACTTGAACATCCATCTCTCTAACCCACATACAAAGGTAGTCATCCCCACCAATCAGAATCAAATACAAGATAATCCAATCACTTACACAACAACATATAACCAAACTTACATCATAACTTGCATGAAAAATAAAACCAAACCCTAACATGATTATAGTTATAACGATAATCCATCAAACCAAACTCCCAACCTACATATAATATGAATCATAAGAACCTCGTTAAACCCTAAAATAGGATTTAACGCACGTAACCAGGACAAACCAAACCAGCAGATCGATTGTAGGCTTCTTTTAACGTAGAGTACAGCAGATCAAGAAACCCTGCAAACACAGCAGATCAAACTACCCAGGATATTAAACCAAACCCTAAAATTAGGGTTTCACTGCCGCGTAATAGATCTGATAATCAACCACCAATAAAACAGTTAATGAATAATATGATAACCAAGCAACACAATAAACCAAACCCAAAATAGGTCGGTGATGTAAACCCGCGTTTAACCCTAATGAATGATCGATTATCAATCAGTCGGTTTTAAGGATTTAGGGATAAAAACGCACACATCAAGGTTATCAAATGGCGATTACTTGAATTTATGACAATATAAACCAACCAACAAACAAACCATTCAGATCTTTATAACGTTAGTCTAGTAATCACAAAGGATTACTAAAGATAAACGTATGAGATAGGAAGAATTAAAACGGAATGGATTATTTGATGGCGGCTGGAAATCGCCAAAGTAGAGAGAGAACTAGCGTGGGTTTTTCTCTGATCTCTTATTTAGCGTACACTGATTTGTCTTCTATTCCTGTTAAAGAGGTTGGTGAATTGGGTAATAATAACGGTATAGATCAGGTGGTATTGGATGCGTGTAAGAAATTTGATAAAGCAATGCATGATGTTGCTATTAAGAATGCGGAGATTAATCATGTAGCTGCTAATACTTCATGTGGTAGTAATAATACACAAGTGCCAAAAACCACTAATGAGGGAATTAGCACTAGTGTGGTTGGATCTAACACAAGGGCTAACGTGATAGGTACTAATTCTTTTGCTAATGTGTTGATTCCGGAAAGGGTTACTAGGAAGGTTAACTTTCGTGCTTTGGTGAATGAGACTCGTGTTGAAAACCATGAAACTTTACTACCAAAGGCTGCTATGGAGGGTGTTTTGAACCGATATGATAATACTCTTATTGGTTTCTTTGTTGGCAAGAATATTGCCTTCCCATTGGTTCAAAACTATGTCACGAATACGTGGGGTAAGTTTGTTTTTATGAAACTTATGAAAAATGATGCAGGTGTTTTCCTCTTTAAGTTCGATTCTAAAGAGGGTGTTGATAATGTGCTTCAACGGGGTCCTTGGATTATCCGTAATTCACCTCCCATTCTCACCAAATGGACTCCTGATGTGTCGTTAACTAAAAGTGAGGTAACCAAAGTCCCCGTGTGGATTAAAATGCATAATGTGCCATTGCTTGCATATTCTGAAGACGGTTTGAGCTTGATAGCTACACAGGTTGGTAAGCCGATTATGTTTGATGCTTTTACAAGCTCAATGTGTGTTAATTCATGGGGTCGTATTAGCTTTGCTTGTGCTCTTATGGAATTATCATCGGATGCTGAACTAAAACGCGAAGTTACTATGGCTATCCCCAAGAAGGATGATACTGGTTTCACTACGGCTGTCATTAAGGTTGAATACGAATGGAAGCCTCCCCATTGTGATGTATGCAAAGTTTTTGGGCATGATTGTATTAATTGCCCAAACTGTGTAAAGGAGGTGGTTCGTAATGAAGTTAATGTGGAATCGAATGTTCCTACTAGTAAGGATAAGACTAGTGATGGTTTCTAAATGGTTAATAACAAAAAGAAGGGTAAGAATGCTGGTCAAACTAATCCGGGTAAAGGAGGCTATACTAAGCCTGTTGTAGATAAGCAATTTCTGTATCGAACCAAAGCGCCTCCTTATGAACCCAAGAAAGTGGATGTCAATAAGAAGAAGGCTGCTGATGTGGCTAGTACGAGTGGAACGAAGATTCCTACATCTAATCAGTTTGATGCCCTTAATATGGATGATACTGATGATTGTGGTATTCCTACTAAAGAAGTGAATAAGGATATGGATTCTGGTAGTACAATGGAAGCTAAGGAGGGTGAGTCACAAAAGCTTGGTAATGTATCACAAGAACCGATTGTGAGTGATCTTAAAGAGAAGGAGCAGGTAAGGTTAGGCTTGGAGTGCTACTCGTTCTAAACCCTAACTAAAAAGCTAGGGTTTAGAATGAGTAGCACTCCAAGCCTAACCTTACCTGATCCTTCTCTTTAAGATCACTCACAATCGGTTCTTGTGATACATTACCAAGCTTTTGGACTCACCCTCCTTAGCTTCCATTGTACTACCAGAATCCACATCCTTATTCACTTCTTTAGTAGGAATACCACAATCATCATTATCATCCATAAGGGCATCAAACTGATTCGATGTAGGAATCTTCGTTCCACTCGTACTAGCCACATCAGCAGCCATCTTCTTATTGACATCCACTTTCTTGGGTTCAGGAGGAGGCGCTTTGGGTTGATACTGAAAATGCTTACCCACAACAGGCCTAGTATAACCTCCTTTACCCAGATTAGTTTGACCATCATTCTCACCCTTCTTTCTTGTTGTTAACTGTTTGGAAACGATCACTAGTCATACTCATCGATTCAGGGGAAAACAAAAAAAAAAAAAAAAAAAAAAAAAAAAAAAAAAAAAAAAAAAAACCTAACTTTTTCTCTCTCCTTCATGGAGATTTCCAGCCGCCACTCCCTTATCAAATTCCGGCTATAAAACCACCCTCTCACGTCCTCTCTTCCCTCTAACGATCCTCTTGTTCTTGGGTATGCAATACGTTGGGTTGGGTTGCGTTTTCTATATAATAGGGATGGTGGCTGAAGCGTTTCTTATATACACCTAAACGAAATCTCCATGTTTCCTGCTATGATTTGCAAGAACCCTAATTATCCCTTATTTTAATCGATTTCCTATAAATTCGTCTACCTTGGACGGTTTTTAATATTATCATTTTTCTTTAGGGTTTCGGCAGATAGTTGATCGTGTTCTGTTCATGGGTATTTTATTCTATGTACAATCTGGTGTTTTTGATTGGCGCTTAATGATTACAAAACCTTTTTAGGTTTTATTCATACTGTTCGATCTGGTGGTTTGGTGAGGCGCATAACGATTACTAAACCTTTTTTAGGTTTGGTTTATGATTCATTTGATGATGTGTATGCTTGTAAAACTGCAAGTAACCTGTAAGGGTTTGGTTGTTGCTTGATTGGACTACATCTGAAAGTTAACCCTTTTAGGGTTTGGTCGATGTGCATGCATGTTCTTATCAGATTTCAAGTTTTTTGTATGTGGGGTTTTGAGAGAGATGTAAGTCAAATTATTTAGGGTTCTTGTTCAAAAAACCTAGTTCATGATCTGATCTCATAGACCGTTATTGTGGGCGATCGCTATATCATCTGGTCTAGTGATGTCGTTATATGCTGGGTATTGGAAGTTAGGGTTTCGTTAAACCCTATTATTGTCTGTTCTTTCAATGAACTACTTTATTGCTTGGTCTTGATCGATATGGCTAGAAGTTAAGGTTTGCTTTAACCTTATTATCATTTTAAAATAGGTCTTCATGCATTTGCAGCAGCTTCTAGGTTGCATTTGCTTCGTTTTGATCGATATTGCTGGATGTTAGGGTTTGTTTTAACCCTATTATCGTCTCTAATAAGATATGTTCGTCATTAATGGAAGTTAGGGTTTGGTAACCCTATGTGCTGATTTTGTTCATTCGTATTATGGATCCGATTTGGTGGTGTTTGGTTGGCTCGAATTTTATGGTCTATAATACGATGGATTGTTGGTGTTGTGTTTTGTGGTGGCTCGTGGTTACTACAAACATATTACATGTTGAAGATGCCCGTATCACCCATTGCTAATATGATTTCTGTAGGCGTGATGGCTGAAATTGGGGGGTAGGATGCATCTTTGTTGGGTGATTGGTGAAGTTGGCTCGTCGATTTGAGCCTTGTTTAAGGCTTATTCGTGTAAGTTCATGGTTCTATGTGGATTTCAGAGGTACATCCTGGTCTAGCTGGTGATTTCTTCTGGATTGCATGGAAGGTGATTGACGTTCTATGATGACTATGGCTTAGGTGTTCCTAAGTGATGCAAGCTTTAATGTGACTACAACTTTGGTTAATGAGAGTTCTGATGGGTACCCTACTCCTCCTAATGATGCTTCAGGTCCTAAGGATATCACTGGTGTCGATTATCTTGATGCTTTGTTTGGTGTGTCGATTAAAACTTCTAGGGATATGGACGATTTCATTACAGGTATTGTAGAGGGTAAATATCCGATGTGGGCTGTTTTGGAGAGTGATGTGCGAACAAAGGTAATGGCTGAGTTAGATGGTTTGTTAAAAGCTTTTGAGGCTGATTCAATCCCTAAATCGCCTCATAAGTCTCCTATTGCCGAACCCGTATGTGAAGGTGTTAACATCTCTATTCCCCATAAAGTGGTTGAAAAGGTTAGTTCTCGTTTGGAACATACTTTATATGGCTATTTTATTGGAAAAAGGATGGAGTTTCCAGTTGTTGAATACTATGCTAGGAGTAACTGGGCGAAACATGGTCTTAAAAGGATTATGATGAATTCCAAAGGCTTCTTTTTCTTCACATTTGATACATTGGCTGGTTTAGAAGCTGTTTTAGAAGGAGGTCCTTGGATGATACGCAAATCTCCAATAATTCTTAAGAAATGGTCTATGGAGTGTTTGCGTAAAGAAGAATTGACGAGCATAAACCCTATCTTTGATCGTTCAATCCTCTTTGGTCTAATTCAAACACCTTATAACACTCCTATTTTATGATTACTAATCATTGGATTGTACCCTTAAACAGTTTTTTATTTGGTTGCTGTTTCATTCAATTAGGGTTGCAATTTTATTTTGCTAGTGTTAGCCGCCATTAATTGATTTTCATTGTTGTGCATTTAATGCTGTTCATCATTAATTCTCATATTATGTGAGTCGTTTAGTGTTTTGAATTAGGGTGACAAGTCCTTTTCTAGGGTTTTGTCCTCCTTTTTTATTCTGATCGAGGTAGGGCATAACGATAAGAGTTCAGGTCTGGATGGGGTTACTTTTGCTAAGGGTGATGATGCGCCACCTGCTGATGAGTGCATTGCTGCTGCTCAAACAAATCATGGGCCGTCTGAACCACAAGAGGTCACCAAGAGTCCCGAAACCATCTCGTTTGCACAGGTTTTGAAACCTGAATTGCCTAAACCAAAGGTGGTTGTGAGCCCATTGGAATATGATATTACAAGTGAGGGGGCTGATGTTGCTATACCACATGCTATCATGGAGAACGTTAGTAATAAATTCAAGAATACTCTTTACTGGTATTTTATTGGTAAGAGTTTGGCCTTTCCAGTGGTTGAGTACTATGTACATAGTGTGTGGTCAAAATATGGTTTAACCAAGGTTATGAGAAATGCAAAAGGATTTTTCTTTTTTCAATTTGAATCGGGCATGGAAGATGTGTTGGAAACTGGTTCGTGGATTATCCGAAATGTTCCGATTCTTCTTAAAGAATGCACGCTGAATACGAGTTTGCTAAAGGAAGATTTGACTAAAATACCGGTGTGGATTAAACTCCATGATGTTCCTATTGCGGCCTATTCAGCAGAGGGGTTAAGCCTTATTGCTACAAAGCTCGGTATTCCTAAGATGCTCGATTCTATGACTAGCAAGATGTGTGAAGAAGCATGGGGTCGCTGCAGTTTTGCGCAGGTGTTGGTCGAGGTTAGTTCTGAAAATGAATTGAAAGATAGTCTTATTGTTGCACTTCCTTTGATGGAAGGCGAGGGTTTTTCTAAAGAGACTATTAGAGTTGAGTATGAGTGGAAACCTCCAAGGTGTCATTTATGTAAGATTTTTGGTCATGGTATTGATCAATGCCCCAAGAGGCCTAATGAGGCTGTTTCAACCCAACGATTGGATGATGGGTTTGAAGAAGTTAAGCGGAAGAAAGAGAAAGGGAAACAACCTGAAAAGGCTCGTAACATTGATGGTGTTCGTTTAAACAAACCTAAACCCAGTTACTACTACCGTCCAAAGAATAAGCTGGGTAATACTAATAATGTTGCATCTACTTCTAAGAATATGAGTCAAAAGACGGTTACACATGATACTAATATTGCAACACCGAACCCTTTTGATTTTCTTGCATTTGATCCCGATGAGAATCAAGTTCCTTCGAATCTAAAAATGCAAGTCGAGTCAAGTGATGATGAGGTGGAGGATGAACCAAATGAAACTACTACATACTTGGCGAATTCCTCTGAATATATGGGAGATTTCAAGGTGCAAGGTCGCAGAAAGAAATAATTAGTTTTTCATGTTTATGGCATGTCATAAACTTTTTTATTGTTTCTTTTGTTAGCTTTTTGTTTAGCTTGTTAGCATTGGTTGATGCATATGTGGTGCAACTGTTTTTTTAGCCCTGATCGGGCCCAGGTGGGGGATTCACCCTCACCCATTGTACTTCAACCTTTTTTTTGGTTAATGTATTTTACCAAGGGTGGAAGATTACTCCCTTTTACCCAAAAAAGAAGAATTGACTAGCATTCCGGTATGGGTTAAGTTGCATGATGTTCCTCTTCAAGTTTTTGAAGAGGATGGTATTAGTCTGATTGCTACATTCATTGGTAAACCTGTTATGCTTGATTCATACACTAGCTCTATGTGTAAGGATTCGTGGGGTAGAAGTAGTTTTGCTAGATGTCTCATTGATGTCAATTCTGAATCTGATCTTGTGGAGGTTGTTACTATTGGTTTCCCTTCCCTCACTGGGGAGGGTTTTAATAAAGAAACTATACGTGTTGAATATGAATGGAGGCCCCCTAGGTGCAATATATGCAAAATATTTGGTCATACTCATGATCAATGTCCTAAACAGGTGGTGAGTCCTCCTACACAGGTGGTGAGTCCTCCTACTTTTCCTACTTCACATGTTGATACTCCTACTGTGGTGCTGGATAATGATGGCTTCCAAGCACTGGGTAAGAAAAAGAAGAAGGGTAAACCTAAGTCTACTAATAGAAGTCAACCGGTTGGTCCTTCGGTTAAACAGTTCAGATTTATTCCAAAGGCAGTAACTAGTGAACCTAAGAAGGGAGCTACTACTATGGGTAATGCATCTACATCGTCATCTATGTTGAAGTCTACTGGTAATTCTTCTAAGGAAGCTAATATTACTACATCTAATTCGTATTCTGCATTGGTGATGGATGATGAAGATGGTGAAGAACATGTTGAAAATGTGTATGATGAATCGGCCAATCTATTTGACTCAACTACAGGTGCAAGTTCATCTCGTAAGTTTCCTGCTGGATAGCCGGTTCTCAGTTGATTTTTTGTAGGTGCAGCTTTTGTTACTAGAGTTGTAAGTGCTTATGGCATGTCATAAGCACTAGATTTAGGTTCTTATCAAGCTTATTAGCTTGAGGTTAATATGGTACTTCAGCCATATTTCATTTGTACTTAACTTTTTTGGTTTTAATATATTTACCAGGGTGGAAGATTACTCCCTTTTACCCAAATTGTATAGTCATTGTAGGTTGTAAGTTTAATTTTGTAAGTTATAAGAATGGCATGTCATTCTTATATAGTGATTGGTGTAAGTGTCTTAAGGGACTGAGATGAGGGACCTCACCCTCGTCCTTTGTACTTCAATGTTTTTTGGTTAATATATTTTACCAGGGTGGAAGATTACTCCTTTTTACCCAAAAAAAAAGAAAAAAAGAAACCATCACTAGTCTTATCCTTACAAGCAGGAACATTCGGTTCCACATTAACTTCATTACTAACCACCTCCTTAACATAGTTTGAGCAATTAATATGATCATGCCCAAAAACTTTGCATACATCACAATGGGGAGGCTTCCATTCGTATTCAACCTTAATGACAGCCGTAGTGAAACCAGTGTCATCCTTCATCGGGATAGCCATAGTAACTTCACGTTTTAATTCAGCATCCGATGATAATTCCACAAGAGCACGAGCAAAACTAATACAACCCCATGAATCAACACACATTGAGCTTGTAAAAGCATCTAGCATAATCGGCTTACCAACCTGTGTAGCTATCAAGCTCAAACCGTCTTCAGAATATGCAAGCAATGGCACATTGTGCAATTTAATCCACACGGGGACTTTGGTTACCTCACTTTTAGTTAACGACACCTCAGGAGACCATTTGGAGAGAATGAGAGGTGAATTACAGATTATCCAAGGACCCCGTTGAAGCACATTATCAACACCCTCTTTAGAATCGAACTTAAAGAGGAAAACACCTGCATCATTTTTCATAAGTTTCTTCAAACCAAACTTACCCCACGTATACGTGACATAGTTTTGAACCAACAGGAAGGCAATATTCTTGCCAACAAAGAAACCAATAAGAGTATTATCATATTGGTTCAAAACACCCTCCATTGCAGCCTTTGGTAGTAAGGTATGTAACACCCCCAAAATCTGGTTTTAGCGGAAGCATACATGTTTGGGTGCTACTAAATTGATATCACAACACAAAGTATAAAGAACGGTTTCTCCTCAACCGTTTAAAATAGATTTCATATTCAACAGTAAATTGTTTACAACGTTTTCAAAAATGGTGCGGAAATATAAGCCCATAAAAGATTTCAAGTGTTCCCAATTATATCAGAGTCTTCTATGACCATGCCATGCCCTGCCGAAAGCGTTCACCAATAGATTATCGCCTTAACCTGAAAATACATGCTAAAGTGTCAACACGAGGTTGGTGAGTTCATAGATTTTAGTATTCATAAATGTGGAACATCAGTTTATATTGTTTGGTTAATCGGTTCACTCGTAATGACCATTACACTTGGTAGTATGTCCGTTACACTCAGAAATGTGACCATTACACCTGGTCATGTGACCGTTACACCCGGTCCTGTTATATGTGTTCGCCCAGTACCCCTGGTCGATGTGTGTGTCATGTATACATGTAATGCATTCGAGTAAACAATCAAGTAATTCAGCCAAACAGTCAAATATTGAGTAAACAGTTCTCATTTTTCCAAATAAACAGTCATTGAGTTTAATTAAAAACGAGCATGTATTCTCCCCCAAAACAGTTATAAAACCAGTAAAAGTAGGGGCCATGAACTCACCTTGGTAAATAGCAGTCAGATCACAAAATAGTTCAGACAGTGTTCAGCACCGACACGCGACCTAGATTAGTAAGGTTTGTTTTAGTTCATAATTCGAGTTCAAGAATTAAAATTATTTTAAAGAGTTCTTGTTGGTGTTGGTGTTGCTGGTGTGGCAGCATTTAAGTTAAAACCATGTTTTTTTTTAACATTTGTAGTTATTGGCTCATCGGGGTGTACGAACGTACAAAAGAATAGGAATAGTGATTCTTTGTATTGACAACGATCGGAAAAACTACGCACGAAGGATAATAACTATAGAATGTCAACGTGAACGATATATAGGATTGTTGGCGTTTAAATGAATGTACGTGTGTATATATACTTTCATACATATATACATGTGGTCCTTGTGGAAAAAAATGGAAAGTTGAAGAGGTTTTACTTAATATATGGTGAGTTGTAACTCGTGTTTGAGAAAATGTTGTTTTAATAAGTTTGAAGTTTAAAAGAAAAATAATCGTTCTCATTTACTTGATTATATAAGTTTTGACATGACCGTTTCAAATTGTAAGTTATGAAAAACATTTAGCTAGTATATGATTCCGCATTTTAATTATTTGCTCGTATATATATACGTTGTCAATAGTAAAATTGATGTCTTTCCATTTTATTATATATTTTCACGTCGCATATACATATTTTTACATATCGTTTACAAGTTAAGAGTTTGAAATCAATTTTCTCGCAAGTGTCTTCATTTTAAAAGTTCATGTCGTGTTTATATTTTTCCGCAAAACATGTAATAATTATCAAAACTTGAAGTTGCGATATTTATTTATTGTGGAGTTCTTTTATATGTAGTCGTCAAGTGTATTTAAATGATCACTAGTTTTTAATAAAAGCTGTCGAGTCTTAATAAGAAAAATGTGCTTCGAGGAGGGGGGAAGGGCTGCGACCCACATCACAACAGTGAAACAGGCTCAATCCTTTGGGCTTTAAGTTGTATCATGGCCAGCGGCCTGTTGGGGTGAAAGAGAAACAAGGGTAGCAGCCCAAGTTTCACAGATGGGCTTCGGCCCAAGTACTAAGTGGTACAGACTACAGGTTGTTGTTTTAGTGAGATGCAAGTCCCACTTTCATTTTGGTCCTTCCCTTCTTACGCTGGGAATTAATTTCAGTAGACCAAAGAATGGTTTTGACACTTGTATGGCAAAGTTTACTTGCTCATACTTTCAAGTAGATTTTTGCGAGTGACGAGCTCGAAACAAGTTTTGACTAAAAAGCTTGAGTCGCTAGAGTGAGCGAGATTTGGTCTCGTGTTCGTTGTGGGACTTAAACACCCAAAAATGAGAAAAATGTGCGTCGAGGAGGGGGGAAGGGCTGCGGCCCACATCACAACAGTGAAACAGGCTCAATCCTTTGGGCTTTAAGTTGTATCATGGCCAGCGGCCTGTTGGGGTGAAAGAGAAACAAGGGTAGCAGCCCAAGTTTCACAGATGGGCTTCGGCCCAAGTACTAAGTGGTACAGACTACAGGTTGTTGTTTTAGTGAGATGCAAGTCCCACTTTCATTTTGGTCCTTCCCTTCTTACGCTGGGAATTAATTTCAGTAGACCAAAGAATGGTTTTGACACTTGTATGGCAAAGTTTACTTGCTCATACTTTCAAGTAGATTTTTGCGAGTGACGAGCTCGAAACAAGTTTTGACTAAAAAGCTTGAGTCGCTAGAGTGAGCGAGATTTGGTCTCGTGTTCGTTGTGGGACTTAAACACCCAAAAATGATGTTGAAAATGCACTAGAATGTCGACTCACCAAGTGGTAACCAACACTTTTAGGAGCTAGTTCTCGGCTGGGACATTAGTCCTAGGCCACGACATAGTATTTCCAACTTAGAACACTAGCTAATGGTCGATTTAACTTAATACCTAAGAACACAACATGGAGTGGAATGGATTTTCGGGGTCCTTTATGTTGCTCGAATGGTGTGCTAAGTTCCAAGCCGAGTACTACTCAACCCAACTCCACACGCACCATTCAAACATGAGTTTAATTACGAACAAGACAACACAAACATAGGACTTATGAACACTCACTAATTCATTTTAAAAGTCGACCTTTCTTTTAGACAAAATCACAAACACATTGTGGGCATAACCCATGACTAGAGGCTTGTCTAGTATGGTTTCTAACTCACATTCAACAACACAAAGCATCCCAGTGTCAATGATTTTAATGACCCATTTTGGCTACCCTAGTTCAACCACAAGTACATGAGTATGAAGGTGTTTACAATGGCTTATTTGAGTCGATTTAACCATTCCAAGCTCATATTAGATTAGCTAATTAGACAACATCTTAACATAACTAATCTAACAACATGAACAATTCGACAAGGACCATACTTAGCACAACATCAAGATTTTTGAGCCAACACTAAATCCTACATGGTGTTATCTGTTTCAAAATTTATTTTACCACACCACCACCAACAGTGAAACGCTAATATTTTTTGACAAGAGCAAAAACACTAATCATTCGAGAGTTTTAAAAGACCAAGTATCACACGAGTGAGTTTTGAAGAACCTTACAAAAGAATGGATGCTGGGTCGAATTCAAGAGTCACCACAGGATAGTCCCCACTCGATTCCAAGCTTATCACACCCTTCTTCTCCTTAATTTCTCTCGACTGAGATAAGTTTGAGGTGAGTTGAAGTTTCTTGGTGTGACTTGCTTCTCTTAGAAATCAAGGTTCTTAAGGAAAAATCCTAGGCAAATTCTTGACCCACTTTCGATTTACCAAGGATGAAGTGTTGTCATTTTTGGTTAACTCTCCTTTCCATGTCTCGAACTAAATAATATTCAAACCAAGGGGAGCGGGTTTGGGTCTCGATGTGGCTTTGGGAAGATAATAAAAATGCTAAAACCTTAGATTGATGGTGATGGGAGATATGGAATATTGGTTGCGTGTGGTGAAGAGGGAATAGGGAAGAGGGAGAGCAGTAGAAAATAAAAGATGTGCTCCATGTTATCTCCTTTGATCCAGTCCATGGTAGTGTTTGTTTGGGTTTGTGTATTGACGGTATCGAATGAAGGAGAAAGGGATCAGAAAAATCTGGGATCTCACGTGTTGGGGTAGGGGGTGTGGGGATAAGGGTGAGTTATCTTATTTGTTTTTAAGTTTTTAGTGCATTGAGTGTACCCCGTGTCTCGTTTAGTTGGGGTAAAATTTTTGGCACCCCATTTTCACATAACGTGAAAAATATAATTCTGGAGTCGTTTTTACAAAACTGATGTAAAATAAATTTGTTGACTCCTAAAAATGAGTTTTAAAGTTCAACCTTTACTAAAGTGGTGTCGGTACGTGTGTGGTGCCGGTTTTTCAGAAAAAACAAGATAACCTCTTGTTTTTGTTACGTTAGTGTCCGAAATTGTAAGAAAGTGATAAATTCACTTTTACTGATAAATTTAAATAGTTTTGACGAGTTATTGTACGCTACTGCGTGCGGATTTGCTTTCCGTAATAAATATGTAAACACATAAGTGTTCAGTTGTGTAATAATAAATAAACATTTATTATTAAAATATTAGTGGAAAAGTACCGGTTGTCACATCCTTCCCGCCTTAGAAGGAAAACCGTCCTTGTTTTTACTTAGTGTTATCCGATAGATTTGAGAAAAATTGAGGGCATTTACGCTTGATTTTGTTTTCACATTCCCATATGAATTTGAGACCTTTTCGAAAATTTATTGAACTTTGACAGTTGAGATGTGACTATTCCCATCATAGCATGATGACTAGTTTTCAAGGTTTGATCCGGAGTTGTGTGTTTTTCGTTTTCATAGGATTGGATAGAAATCTTGTTCGAGAACTTTGTTTGAGTAGGTCTTTATACGAATTTGACCAAAATAATTTTCCAGCTAATACACATTTCTTTTGTTAGAGATCAACAAATACGTAGGGTGACACGGTTTCAAAAGATTCAAAATTTCATAAAACGGTTCTTAGTTATGGTGTGGATGGGATAATTTCCACAAAAGTTGGCGTTTGACATTCCTTAACAATAGTTTCTAGAGTTTGAGCAGAAAAATTTCACGCATCCAAGTGAGTGTTTTAAAAAGATATAACTACAGATTTCATAAACCTAAGTGTTCAATTTATTTTAACAGTACCAAGGGGTAATAATATAAACGTTTTCCAAGTGGCTGGATAGTCCACTGGGTGATTGCAAAACAGTTTATAAAACGATTTGTTAAAACAGTTTATAGAGTAATGGGAAACAATTTATTATTGACAAGATAATGGCAAACTAAGGAAAAAACTCTCCCGTTCTGTTTGGCGAATTGGGCGATTAACGATATCTAAACAACCCTTATTGGTCGATTTACATTGTTCTTTTCTTCAATCGGTCCCATCATTGTTCTCTTAATTTCTAAGATGCTATAGTGGGTCGGTTGTGGTTTAATTCAATTTATAAATCGCACTTTGTAAGGGCTCCATTATTTTATTCGCAAAGGTTGTCTTATTGTCAATCCAACTGACATATACTCTATTTAATTATTCTTTGTCGATTGGTGGATTGCTACATATCACAACAGACCAGATTACGCTTTGGTGATTTAATTGTATTGGTTCGACTTCGCTTTGAAGTTCTATTATTTTAATATATCACCGATTTGTAGTGCATGCTTATTTGTATTACTATCAATTGGTACGATCACTGATTATGGGTTAATTTAAGAGAGTTATGGAGAAGGGTTTTTTGACGTCTACTAGCGCTAATAAAGGTATGAAACATGGTGTCAAAACTGATGATCGTATAACGAGTACTGCTGGTAACTCAACTGATAGTTCTAAGTCTGATGGGAATGTCAACGTAAATGTTGACGAGTTAGCTGCTAGTATGGCTCGGTTGAAGGAGCATGATGATGGTAAACCTGGTGCGACTTATGTAAGGAAGGCTTATAGGGTTTTGAAGGAGCATGATGAGGTTTCTGGTCTTAACGTGACTAATAATGATGATGTTACATCAGTTTTGACTGCTTCTGATGGTGTGGAGTCCTCGACTAGCGCTGATAGTATGGGTAATGAGCCTAATGTTACTAAACTGTTAACATTAACCTTCCTGATGGTGATGGAATTGGTGTTGCACCATGTGCTGGCTGTTTGAACACAATGCCTACTTCTTCAAGTACTACTAACAGTTCAAATGTTTTGAAACAGCCTTCTGCTCATGTGGATGCTAATCAGTCGTATGGGGTTGATAAAGTTGTATTGGATGCGTGTAAGAACTTTGAGGAAGCAATGAATGGAGTACAATCTAAGAATATGGAGAATATGGCTGCTTCTACTCCATCACATGTGTCGAAGCAGCCTATTGTTAATGAGAATGTTCCTGTTGCTAATGAGAATATGGCTGCTTCTACTCATAAGTCTTATGCATCGCTTCTCAATAACGACATTAAGAAGAAGATAATTAATTTTCGAACACTTATTAATGATGAAAGTGATGACAAGGCTGATATTACATTACCTAATGACTCGGTTGAAGAGGTTAGACACAGGTTTGCTAATACTTTATTTGGGTATTTTCTAGGGAAGCGTTTGGCCTTCCCTATAGTTGAAAATTATGTGAAGAATACGTGGGCCAAATACGGTATTATGAAGGTTATGTTGAATGACGGATTTTTCTTTTTCAAGTTTGCTTCTAAGACTGGTATGGAGCAGGTGTTAGAGAATGGACCTTGGTTTATCCGAACTAGCCCTTTGATTTTGAACACTTGGACTCCTACTGTAACCATGAAGAAGGATGATATAACGAAGATTCCAGTTTGGGTGAAGCTCCATAAAATCCCTTTGGCTGCATATACTGAAATTGGCCTCAGTTTGATTGGTACTAAACTTGGGAGGCCGATTATGTTGGACGCTTATACCTCTAATATGTGCCTTGATTCATGGGGACACACCTCCTATGCACGAGGCCTTATTGAAGTATCGGCTGATCAGAACCCTTTGAAATCGTTAGTGGTTGCTATTCCATTAATTGATGTACCTGGTAACTCGTATCCCACCATAGAAGTTGAGTACGAATGGCACCCCCCCATTGTGAAGCTTGCAAAGTGTTTGGTCATTCTAATGATCAATGTTCTAAGCGTGTTAATGAGGTGAACTCTTCTATTGACACAAATGACGGTTTTATTGATGCTAATCGCAAGGGAGGAAAGGGTAAGCAACCTGCTAAAACTAATCCTATTTCTGGTGTTCGTCTTACTAAGCCTCCTCCTAAGTTTGTCTATCGTGCTAAAGCTAAAAAAGTGGACACTGAAGCTTCTACTTCTACTGTTAATAGTGGGAAGTCGGATATGCAAGGGAAGTCGGATGATGTTGGAAATGCAAGTAAGGTTAATGATGGTAAACAGGGTAAGGGTACCACGGGTAAGTCGAGTAACGTGGCGGAGGTCAAAACCAAAACTTCTAATTCGTTTGATTTCTTGGCCTCTTTGGCAGAGGAAGATGCGTTTGGGTTATCTCAGGAGGTTAAAGGGTCGCATGATCAGCGTGCGAGCAGTTTGAATGAGAAGGTGCATGATACGGCTTCCAAACCGAGTTCTTCTTCTGCTCCACATACTTCTTCTTCTAAAGGGGTTGAGAATACTAAGCCTTCTACTGCCCCATCTTCTAGTACTTCTGCAATTAAGAGTGGTAACCCATTTTCTAAGGTGGGTGATATAGTTGATTCGGAAAGTGATGAAGATGAGGTGTTTGAGCTTGATAATCCTATGGGAAGTTACTTTTCATCAGCAGGTGGGGATAACGACCTTGAGGATTATTTTTCAGATGATTATGCGGCTCAGGTTTACGACTTACCGGGACAATTTCATGATTTCAAGATCCAAAGTCGTGCTAGGAAGTAACATTTTATTTAGTTTTTTCATAAGATTGGCATGTCATCTTATGTTGCTTATTGGTTGTTCTAGTTGTTGGTAGCTAGTTGTTCATTTATGGCCAGTCATAAATGTTCTAGTGGTTGTTCAAGTGGCTGCTTGAGGTTAATGTGGCATTTCAGCCACATTCCATTGTACTTTAAATGTTTTTTTGGTTAATATATTTTACCAAGGTGCAGGATTACTCCCCTTTACCAAAAAAAAAAAGATAATGGCAAACTGCAGTTTTGTTTGTGGTATAGTAGCAAGGCAACAAATCGGTTTATAAAATAGCTTGTGAAATGATTTGTAAAACAGTTTATAGATCGAGAACTATTCGTGGTTTCCAAAATAGTTGTAAGGTCGAAATTTTGATTTCATAAAGTAGTAGTAAAACATTTGTAGGGTGACCGCAATATGGTCTGTAGAACAATCGAAAACAATTTGTATGACATTCGTAACATGGTTTATTATTTTATGAGAAGGTAGCAAAAATAACTGATATTCCCGAGAGGTGAGAGGGAGTATTAGGTGATTGTCCCAAGGAACGCAGTTTAGGTTATTCCTTAAAGTCTTAAGGTTTCAATCGGGCATAAAATCTCTGCCGAATGGGAAGTTTAACAAGTTCAGGGTACGACCCCGAAGGGGGGGTGTTTATTGCTACTAGCAATCAGTTGGCTGTCTCAGTAGTGTACTTAGTACTTAACGCGGAAAGTACAACATTGGTTGTAGGGTTTGGGGTGGAGGTGACTGTAACAAGATCACAACAAAACAAAGCTGGATAATAAATCCAAATCCAGAGTGAGGTCCAAAATCGCAAAATCCAGCGATCCAAATTTCAAACATAGCCCAAAGCCAATTCTAAATGTAGCCAAATTCAAATTCAAATGTAGCCAGAATCAAATCCAAACGCTCTGATAAGCTCGAATGGCTTATTACAATCTCAAAGAGTTACAAATAAGCAACTCGAGTTCAAACGGTGCCAATCAGATCTAACCGACCCGATGCAAACTACGGTCATACGGCGACAAATAGAAATTCCATATAAATGGAGAAGTATAGCGGTGCCAGAAGCACTACGGATTATGAGGTGTTATGATGCCAGTGTTGTATGTGTAGATGTGAATGTTCATATTAGGCAGTATTATGTACACACACAGAATTTTGAGTTTTTCAAAATCAAGTAGGAAATTAATCTGGACATAACTTCTAGTATAACCACTCTGAGTATTGCAAAATTTACCTCTGAGTCGGACATAGGTGATCAGGCTATGTCCCACTGTCCCTGGTCGAATATAGGTGATCAGTCTATATTCCACCGAGGTTCAATAAATTTTAGAATAGTCAGCTTAGTTACACCAGTAATATATCCCTTACTTTTAAAAGAATATTTCTTATCATGAGTAAGGCAGCAGGCTTGGCAGGCAGGCAGGCATGTATTGGTCATAAGATTTTGTTTTCGTAAAAGTGGTTATAGTCTAGGTTTGAAAAATACCCCGTTCTCTATAACCTAGGCTCTGATACCAATCTGTAACACCCCCAAAATCTGGTTTTAGCGGAAGCATACATGTTTGGGTGCTACTAAATTGATATCACAACACAAAGTATAAAGAATGGTTTCTCCTCAACCGTTTAAAATAGATTTCATATTCAACAGTAAATTGTTTACAACGTTTTCAAAAATGGTGCGGAAATATAAGCCCATAAAAGATTTCAAGTGGTCCCAATTATATCAGAGTCTTCTATGACCATGACATGCCCTGCCGAAAGCCTTCACCACTAGATTATCGCCTTAACCTGAAAATACATGCTAAAGTGTCAACACGAGGTTGGTGAGTTCATAGATTTTAGTATTCATAAATGTGGAACATCAATTTATATTGTTTGGTTAATCGGTTCACTCGTAATGACCATTACACTTGGTAGTATGTCCGTTACACTCGGAAATGTGACCATTACACCTGGTCATGTGACCGTTACACCTGGTCATGTGACCGTTACACCCGGTCCTGTTATATGTGTTCGCCCAGTACCCCTGGTCGATGTGTGTGTCATGTATACATGTAATGCATTCGAGTAAACAATCAAGTAATTCAGCCAAACAGTCAAATATTGAGTAAACAGTTCGCATTTTTCCAAATAAACAGTCATTGAGTTTAATTAAAAACGAGCATGTATTCTCCCCCAAAACAGTTATAAAACCAGTAAAAGTAGGGGCCATGAACTCACCTTGGTAAATGGCAGTCAGATCACAAAATAGTTCAGACAGTGTTCAGCACCGACACGTGACCTAGATTAGTAACATTTGTTTTAGGTCATAATTCGAGTTCAAGAATTTCAATTATTTTAAAGAGTTCATGCTGGTGTTGGTGTTGCTGGTATGGCAGCATTTAAGTTAAAACCATGTTTTTTTTTTTAACATTTGTAGTTATTGGCTCATCGGGGTGTACGAACGTACAAAAGAATAGGAATAGTGATTCTTTGTATTGACAACGATCAGAAAAACTACGCATGAGGGATAATAACTATAGAATGTCAACGTGAATGATATATAGGATTGTTGGCGTTTAAATGAATGTACGTGTGTATATATACTTTCATACATACATGTGGTCCTTGTGGAAAAAAATGGAAAGTTGAAGAGGTTTTACTTAATATATGGTGAGTTGTAACTCGTGTTTGAGAAAATGTTGTTTTAATAAGTTTGAAGTTTAAAAGAAAAATAAACGTTCTCATTTACTTGATTATATAAGTTTTGACATGACCGTTTCAAATTGTAAGTTATGAAAAACATTTAGCTAGTATATGATTCCTCATTTTAATTATTTGCTCGTATATATATACGTTGTCAATAGTAAAACTGATGTCTTTCCATTTTATTATATATTTTCACGTCGCATATACATATTTTTACATATCATTTACAAGTTAAGAGTTTGAAATCAATTGTCTCGCAAGTGTCTTCATTTTAAAAGTTCATGTCGTGTTTATATTTTTCCGCAAAACATGCAATAATTATCAAAACTTCAAGTTGCGATATTTATTTATTGTGGAGTTCTTTTATATGTAGTCGTCAAGTGTATTTAAATGATCACTAGTTTTTAATAAAAGTTGTCAAGTCGTAATAAGAAAAATGTGCGTCGAGGAGGGGGGAAGGGTTGCGGCCCACATCACAACAGTGAAACAGGCTCAATCCTTTGGGCTTTAAGTTGTATCATGGCCAGCGGCCTATTGGGGTGAAAGAGAAACAAGGGTAGCAGCCCAAGTTTCACAGATGGGCTTCGGCCCAAGTACTAAGTGGTACAGACTACAGGCTGTTGTTTTAGTGAGATGCACTCCCACTTTCATTTTGGTCCTTCCCTTCTTACGATGGGAATTAATTTCAGTAGACCAAAGAATGGTTTTGACACTTGTATGGCAAAGTTTACTAGCTCATACTTTCAAGTAGATTTTTGCGAGTGACGAGCTCGAATCAAGTTTTGACTAAAAAGATTGAGTCGCTAGAGTGAGCGAGATTTGGTCTCGTGTTCACTGTGGGACTTAAACACCCAAAAATGATGTTGAAAATGGGCTAGAATGTCGACTCACCAAGTGTTAACCAACACTTTTTGGAGCTAGTTCTCGGCTGGGACATTAGTCCTAGGCCAAGACATAGTATTTCCAACTTAGAACACTAGCTAATGGTCGATTTAACTTAAGACCTAAGAACATAACATGGAGTGGAATGGATTTTCGGGGTCCTTTATGTTGCTCGAATGGTGTGCTAAGTTCCAAGCCGAGTACTACTCAACCCAACTCCACACGCACCATTCAAACATGAGTTTAATTACGAACAAGACAACACGAACATAGGACTTATGAACACTCACTAATTCGTTTTAAAAGTCGACCTTTCTTTTAGACAAAATCACAAACACATTGTGGGCATAACCCATGACTAGAGACTTGTCTAGTATGGTTTCTAACTCACATTCAACAACAAAAAACATCCCAGTGTCAATGATTTTAATGACCCATTTTGGCTACCCTAGTTCGACCACAAGTACACGAGTACGAAGGTGTTCACAGTGGCTTATTTGAGTCGATTTAACCATTCCAAGCTCACATTAGATTAGCTAATTAGACAACATCTTAACATAACTAATCTAACAACATGAACAATTCGACAAGGACCATACATAGCACAACATCAAGATTTTTGAGCCAACTCTAAATCCTACATGGTGTTATCAGTTTCAAAATTTATTTTACCACACCACCACCAACAGTGAAACGCTAATATTTTTTACAAGAGCAAAAACTCAAAATAATCACAAGACATTCAATCATTCGAGAGTTTTAAAAGAACAAGTATCACACGAGTGAGTTTTGAAGAACCTTACAAAAGAATGGATGCTGGGTCGAATTCAAGAGTCACCACAGGATAGTCCCCACTCGATTCCAAGCTTATCACACCCTTCTTCTCCTTAATTGCTCTCGACTGAGATACGTTTGAGGTGAGTTGAAGTTTCTTGGTGTGACTTGCTTCTGTTGGAAATCAAGGTTCTTAAGGAATAATCCTAGGCAAATTCTTGACCCACTTTCGATTTACCAAGGATGAAGTGTTGCCATTTTTGGTTAACTCTCCCTTCCATGTCTCGAACTAAATAATATTCGAACCAAGAGGAGCGGGTTTGGGTCTCGATGTGGCTTTGGGAAGACAATAAAAATGCTAAAACCTTAGATTGATGGTGATGGGAGATATGGAATATTGGTTGCGTGTGGTGAAGAGGGAATAGGGAAGAGGGAGAGTAGTAGAAAAGAAAAGATGTGCTCCATGTTATCTCCCTTTGATCCAGTCCATGGTAGTGTTTGTTTGGGTTTGTGTATTGACTGTATCGAATGAAGGAGAAAGGGATCAGAAAAATCTGGGATCTCACGTGTTGGGGTAGGGGTGTGGGGATAAGGGTGAGTTATCTTATTTGTTTTTAAGTTTTTAGTGCATTGAGTGTACCCCGTGTCTCATTTAGTTGGGGTAAAATTTTTGGCACCCTATTTTCACATAACGTGAAAAATATAATTCTGGAGTCGTTTTTACAAAACTGATGTAAAATAAATTTGTTGACTCTTAAAAATGAGTTTTAAAGTTCAACCTTTACTAAAGTGGTGTCAGTACGCGTGTGGTGTCGGTTTTTCAGAAAAAACAAGATAACCTCTCGTTTTTGTTACGTTAGTGTCCAAAATTGTAAGAAAGTGATAAATTCACTTTTACTGATAAATTTAAATAGTTTTGACGAGTTATTATACACTACTACGTGCGGATTTGCTTTCCGTAATAAATATGTAAACGCATAAGTGTTTAGTTGTGTAATAATAAATAAACATTTATTATTAAAATATTAGTGGAAAAGTACCGGTTGTCACAAGGTATCATGGTTATCAACACGAGTCTCATTCACCAAAGCACGAAAGTTAACCTTCCTAGTAACCCTTTCCGGATTCAACACATTAGCAAAAGAATTAGTACCACATGAAGTATTAGCAGCCCCATGGTTAATCTCCGCATTCTTAATAGCAACATCATGCAGTGCTTTATCAAACGTCTTACACGGTCCAATACCACCTCATCTATACCCTTATTATTACCTAATTCACAAGATCCGTATTTGCTTACAATGGGTTCATTAGAGTATGCTAAATCTGATATTGGATTAGATGGATCAGCCATATGGTATTCGACAGTTGACACATCAATAGGGCCAGATTGCGCAACCAACCCATGAGGAGTAGCATCCAAAGCATTCTTACATGCATCAAACTTAGGATCCCGGGCTGGTTTTATAGGGTTACCCCGTGCAACAGTTGCCCCACCTAACCTACGTAGCCTAGCTGCTACACTTTGAGCAAGATCATCGTTAGTCGAGCTAGTTTGATCGGCCAAACTAGAGGAACATCCCTTATTCGCTGCATTAGTAGCACTAGTTACACCAATTTCAGAATTACCCACAACATTCGTACCCTTGTTCACACTTTTGTTAGTCAAAAAATCCCTTTTCCATCTCTGAACAACCCATAAACACAATCAGCAAACACACTAAACCTTCGTAATAATAGCCAGAAATCATGCAAAAGTACTACCTGATGAAAAAAATAAAAAGTTATCTCTCTCTCTAGGGGCGATCAGCCGCCACCCCTCCCTTAAATTTCTGGCCAAAACAATCCCTAAATCGCCTCTCTACCTCTAAACAATCTTTGATTTGTTTCATTGGTATGCAATCGATTCTTAGGTTTGTTTTCTATAGAGGTGGTGGCGTGATTTTTTCCTGATTCTATTATCCTAAACCCTTAGTACAATCGGTTCCCTATTAATTTAGTGCTATCATTTGTTTAGGGCTTTAGCCTTATTAGATCGTATTCTGGTTCAAGATTCATTATTCATGTCGGTTTAATATTATTATTAATCGATCCATTATTCTAGGTACGATCTGGTGGTTGGGTGGTGCTTAACGATTACAAATCCTTTTTAAGATTTGATTTATGATTCATTCGATGATGTGTGATGCTGTATCTGCACGTGTTTTCTGCAAGTTAACCCTTTTAGGGTTTAGGCGGTGCATGCATGTTCTTATCGATGTCAGTTTCTTGTATGTGTGAATTGGAGAGAGATGTAAGTCAAGTTATCTAGGATTCTTGTTCAAAACCCTGTTTCATGATTTCATAGACCGTTCCTTTGTGCGATCGCTGTATCATCTGGTCTATTGATGTCATCATTGGAGGTTAGGGTTTATGCAACCCTAGGTATAGTTTTCTTGCTGGGTTTATTAACCCTATGGTACGTGGGATTGTGTGAGATGCAAGTCAAGTTTTTGTCAGAGTTCTTGTTCAAAAACTCTTCTTCATGTCTGTTGTCGATTATTGGCGGGAGGTACTATTATGGGGTGTGTGGCTGCGTTTGTTTACAGGGTCGTTGGGGTTTGTTGTTTTGATGCTGATTCTCTCTAACTTGTAATGTGACCCTGGTGCTGCTACTTTTTAGTTTGCGTATTGCCTTGATGCTGAATTGTACATGATTGCTTTGACGACTGGTCTTAGCTGGGGCATTACGCTGGTTCGTATGTGCTTGCTCAATTTTGACCTGGTGTCATGGCTGGTATTCATACTTGGGGTCGAGGCTTGGTAAGCTATTGGATATTAGGGTTGCTCTAAACCCTTTTGTTTATGGATTTCAGTATGGTTCGTATTGCCTTGATACTGAATGGTTCTTGTTCGATGGCTGAAATCTTAGTGTAAGTTATGACCTGGTCTTCGGGATGTTTTTATGAAGAGGGTCATTGGTGAGTGAGCTTTTGGACGTTAGGGTTCTAGACCCTGTTTGGGATGTTGGGTTATTCAATAACCTTATTATTCATTTCTCTAATCCGTATTGCGTCATGTTACACTCCTATCTAGGTTATTATTTTTTGTGAACAAATAATAGCAGTTGTAGTGGATCGAGATCTATTGGGGCTGATTTGAAGCTTCGTGGTAACTTTATCGAAGCTTCAAATCAGAGTGATGGAAGTCAAGTTTGGGGGTATTCTTGTTCAAAAACCATCGGAGATGAAAGTCAAATTTAGGGGTATTCTTGTTCAAAAATCTTCGTATTCATTTTTTGGAAGTTAGGGTTGAAACCCTATTTATAGG
Source organism: Artemisia tridentata subsp. tridentata (assembly GCA_021014915.2). Classification (NCBI taxonomy): domain Eukaryota; kingdom Viridiplantae; phylum Streptophyta; class Magnoliopsida; order Asterales; family Asteraceae; genus Artemisia; species Artemisia tridentata. The sequence continues at coordinate 273,659,332 of CP139508.1, forward strand.
TCACTGATCGTTCTGGGTGGTATAAATTCAAGTTCTATGTGGATTTCAGACGTGCCTCATGGATGATATATACATTCTGGTTTTCTTACTGGGTGGTTTTTCTGGATCGCATGGAAGTTGATTTGAAGTTCTATGATGACTATGGCTTAGGTGTTACCTAAGTGATGCAAGCTTTTACTTTTCATTTTCATATCGACTTGTATAGTCATTGTAGGTTGTAATTTTATTATGTAAGTTATAAGAATGGCCTGTCATTCTTATATAGTGGTTGGTGTAAGTGTCCTAAGGGACTGAGATGAGGGAACTCACCCTCATCCTCTGTACTTCAATGTTTTTGGTTAATATATTTTACCGGGGTGGTAGATTACTCCCTATTACCCAAAAAAGCAATCATGCAGAAAACCAATTAGAGAAAAGAAAACCCTAATCGCAAAATTAGTGTTTTAGTCATAAAGCACACCAAGACCTAACCTGCTCCCATGATTCTGGTCGATCCAAGTGATAATAATCGTTTTAAATAAACCTGTTAATACTTTGCGCAATAAAACACAAATCTGAGCAAGGAACGAATTAACACAAGAGTTAATGAGTAACTATAACAAATTCGTGCAAGAAAAACAAGAGGATTAGCAGGAATATTGAAAACCGATTAGAAAAAAAGTTAGGGTTCTTTTTTTTCGCCAAGAGAGAATCATTTGGGCAACTGAAAGTTACTATCCTAGGTTTGATGCTTTTAATGATTCTCGTGTGGTCCAACAACCTCATGATGTTGTATTACCTGCAAATGATGATCATGTCAACGTTGATGCCAATGTAATTAAGTCTACTAATGAGGTGAACCCATCTGTTAGCCTTGTTGAGTCGATGCCTCCATCGACTATGAACCCTAAGAGTATTGGGTACCCTGGAGCCATGGCTCAAAATTCCCTGCCACATCAGCAAAAATCTCTATGGCACCAGAAATCCCACGGCACCACATTCTGGGCGGTACCCACTGCACCAGAAAATGTGGTGCCGTCGTCCACTTTTTTTTTTTTTTTTTTTTTTTTTTTTTTTTTTTTTACATAAAATAAAACAACACAATATTAACTAAAATAAACTTCATTAATTAAAAAAAACACACATTACAAACACACAATTAATGTTATAAATAATAAAAATACATTAAACGTCAAATACAAATTACATTAAACTACGATAGTACTACAAATTACAAACACACAATTAGTAAAAGTTGGTTGCGGTTTTTATGCATAATTTAGCTACAAGGATATGATTCTCACAAACATTAAACTACTTTCACATGTTGTACGTTAGTACTACTAAATTTTAAATAAATGCCACTAATCACAGAAACCAACTTTTTCATGTATGACCCATCCACATATTGTAACTACTACGTTTGAAAAGAGAACAAGAATTAATATTATGGATACCCGCGCTAACCCATCCCCACTATTCTACACTTTCACAGTTCCCTAGCTATCTTCCACCATATTTATTTCCACACTTTCACAGTTGCCTAGCTATCTTCCTCCATATTTCCGATCAAGCAAACCCACCGAAAAAATAAAATATTTTACATTAAAGCACTCTTTAATTGTTGTCCAGCTGAAAAGACGAGGGCACTGGACAATTTTCCCAGATTTTATGTCCAGCTGAAAAGGGGAGGGCACTGGACAATTTTCCCATAAATTATCACTGGCCGCTGTCACTTTGCTCTTTTCATCAAAGGTATAATCTTCAACACTTTGCTCAGGCTATTTTCTTCTCCACATGATTCGAATTTAACACAGAAAAAAAAAAAGGGAAAAATCTATGGCGTGGGCTGGTGGCTACGGCGCCAGCCACCATGGCGCGACCAGCGGTACCGTGCGCCGTCGGCCATGGTTGGCTGGTGGCCATGGCTTGAGCCATCAGCCAAGGGTACCGTTTGCTCTAATAGTGGAATCACTACGCCTTTGGATGTGGAGGAGGCTGTTTGGTTAGCTTCTAAGCTTGTCGAACCTCAAGTGGCTACTACCCCCTCCATTCAGGTTGATACTAATGCACATGTGGTTGTAAGCCAACCCAATGGTATTGATAAGGTTGTCTTGGAAGCTTGTAAGGATTTTGATACGGCTAACTTTCGAATGCATGATGTCCAATTAAAGAATGCCGCGAAAGCTTCTACATGATATGCGGGTGCTACTTCTAATGTACCTAAGAAACTTGTAAGGATTTTGATACGTCTAACTTTCGTAGGCTTGAGTGTAGCAAGAAAATAAATGGTGTGAATCTTACTGTCCTTATGAAAGTGGTTGAAGAGGTGAACACTAGGTATGAGAATACTCTCTATGGCTATTTACTTGGTAAACGCATTGCTTTTCCAGCGGTTGATTATTATGCACGTAATGTGTGGGCTAAGTATGGTATTCAAAAGGTTACGATGAATGCTAAGGGGTTCTTCTTCTTTAAGTTTAATACAAAAAAAGGGTTGATGATGTTCTTGAAAACAGTCCGTGGTTGATTAGAAATGTCCCTATTATTCTTAAACATTGGACCTTGAACACTAGCTTACTTAAAGAGGATTTGACCAACATTCCGGTGTGGGTTAAGTTCCATGATGTTCCTCTTGTTGTGTTCTCTGAAGATGGACTTAGTCTTGTAGCCACATTGATTGGTACGCCGAAAATGTTAGATGCTTACACTAGTCAAATGTGCTTGGAATCATGGGGCCGTAGTAGCTTTGCTAGGTGCTTGATTGAAGTTAGGGAGGATGAGGCACTTAAGGACAGCCTCACTATTGAAATACCCCTACTTGATGGGTCGGGTTTGACTATTGAGAAGATTCGGGTTGAATATCAGTGGAAACCACCTCAATGTGATACATGTATTTTTGGTCATAATAGGATTGATTGTCCTAAATCTGTTACACCTCCTACTCAGCCTACACTGAATGTTAATGATGGTTTCCAAACGGTCAATAACAAGAAGAAGGGTAAGAATGGTGGTTCAACTGTATCAGCTCAAGGGGGTTTACTAAAACCTGTTGTGGGTAAGAAGCTTCATTATCAACCCAAAAAGCCTCCTCCTGAACCTAAGAAAGTGGATGTCAATAAGAAGAAGGTTGCTGATGTGGCTAGTACGAGTGGAACGAACATTGCTACATCTAATCAGTTTGATGCCCTTAATATGGAAGACACTGATGACTTTGGTATTCCTACTAAGGAAGTGAATAAGGATGTGGATTCTGGTAGTACAATGGAAGCTAAGGAGGATGGGTCTCTAAAGACTGGTAATGCATCACAAGAACCACTTGTGACTGATCTGAAAGAGAAGGAGCAGGGTGGGGTGTCTAAGCCTAGTCCTTATTTTTTTCTGTCTACTTCTTCTACTAAGAGAGTTAACCCATTTTCTAAGGTTGGAGAGATTATTGATTCAGATAGTGATGAAGAGGTTGTTAACACTTTTGATGAGTCAGTGAACTTATTTGATAAGCCTATAGAATTCCTCTCATCAACAGGTGGTGGACAAGAACTTGAAGATTAGTATGATTATGATGACAATGCGGATCAAGTCTACGATCTACCAGGAAAATTGGACGCTTTTTATGACATGTATGATATCAAGCCCCAAGGTCGTGTTAGGAAGTTGTTTAGTTTTTATTGTTGTCATGTTGTCTAATGTTTAGTGGTTTATTTCTTGTTCTAGTGGAAAGGAAGTGTCTTGTTATGTAAGCTCTTTCGCCTATATAACGGGCTGAGATATGGGATTTCACCCATACCCTTTGTACTTAAACGTTTTTTGGAGTAATACATTTACCGGGTCTTTTTGACCTTTTACCCAAAAAAATTAGCAGCACGAATGCTAACTGAGTAAACAATTAATGAGAACGACAATAAGTGACAAAGACAATAAGCGTTGCGAATGCTAATTGAGAATGAATGAGGACCAACTATAAATGAGAAAAGCATTACGCTGTAAGCATATATGTTAAATGAGTACAAACATAAAATGAGAAAGACATTGAGTATTAAGAAAGTTGATTAAGGAAGGAAAAAAACCCTAAACGCTCTCTCTCTCTCTCTCTTGACGATTTCCGGCCGTGACAACCCAAATCAATCCGGCCAATTCTTCCTATCTAATTCCGTTTTCTGCTAATCTCTTCGTTGGGATTATTGGCTTAACTCTTAAGATTCGGATTGGTTTGGGTTGTACGGTCGTTTCATACGGTTTATCTTTTAAAATCGCTGATTCTTTGGTGGTGATCTTGGTGATCATGGTGAAACCCTAACTGCTCTCTAACATCGTTATTCTCACCTGAATAAACATTCGGTTTGTTTGGGTTGCGATTCTATTTTTTAGAGTTTGGTTGTTATCGCTGGTTTTTAACAAAATTATTATTTTATCGTCACCTCCTATATACGCTGCGCATTGGTTTTAAACCCTAAATCTACACTTATTGCGATCGTTCTTGTTTAGGGTTTACCGTGTTTTTCATTCAATGATGACCCTATTAGGATGTCGTCAAGTGTGTGGCCATGTCTCGTTTGTTGTGCTTCATGGGCGGAATGATTACGTTTTCATTGTCCTTATTCTATCGTCCTGGTGGGTTTTTACATCTTGATGCATGCGTTGACCCATTATTAGGGTTCTTATCTTGTGCTGCTTGGTGTTGTGTGATGCTGCTGTGCGTTAATGCCATGAACCAATATCCTTTTTAGGGTTTGGTTTTAGTAATCATCTTTGTTTGGATTGTCAGTACTATGTAGTTTGTTTAGTAAATCCTACGTTAGCGACCCTAATTATAGGGTTTTTTCTGTATTTGGGACTGATTATTATTGATAGTGGGTTTTAGAGAAATGTATGATGTTTATCTGTTGGGTATTATGGTGTCTTGGTAGTGGTTCTTGGCTGCAATGGTGATTAACAACGTTTTGGTACTATTGTCAAGTCATTCGGGTCGTGCTTTGGAGGTATAGGTCTGATTGAACGCGCATGTCTAGTTGTTGACCTACGTCCATATCCTTTGATCTTGGGTATCTTTTGGGTAAAGGGGAGTAATCCTGCACCCTGGTAAGTATATAAACCAAAAAACGTTTAAGTACAATGGATATGGGTGAAGTCCCATATCTCAGCCCGTTACATAGGCACTTACAAGCAACAATATAAGAATGACAAATCATTCCTATAACTTAACAAACTTAAACTACCACTAATCACAATATAAGAGTGACAAACCACTCTTATAACTAATAATAGGACATAAACTACAACGATTAAAAAAAATAACAAATTAAACGATATTCAAGTAAACACACTTGATTCTTCAAAAGTCGTCATAGAAGTCCATACCATTTCTTGAAGCAGCCTAGACCATGGTACCATCCTCACCAAGAGACTACAACGAACGCCCCATCGATCCAAGAAGACCAAATACTCAGTAGCTCCCATGATCACAAATTGATTATAATTACGGAATCACCATCGACAACTCAACAAACCATAACACATGCGATCAATGTTTACCACACTTCAAACTATGGCGCAATTCTAACATGATTAGGTATCACTCGCAAAAGTGATTAAGAATGAAAACACGACAAGAACCAGCCATAGACGACCAATAGGGATTTAATAAAACCCTAACTTATATATAACGGCTAGTGTAAACAAACACTAACCTCCATCAGCAACGATCACAAACCAAACAGAAGAATGAAAGTAAACGGATCATTGGCTGTAGGACTAGGATTTTTGAACAAGCATATCCTAAAACTTGACTTACAAAAAATCACCAATGTATCGAAACGAACATCCAAACGCAGCGGTTCGGGACTAGAAGACTCATGAGACGATTTAAGGTCAGCCTCAAAAGTTATCCATAAACCATATTTTTTTGGGGTAAAGGGGAGTAATCCTGTACCTTGGTAAATAGATTAACCAAAAAAATATTGAAGTACAAATGGCATGGGTGATTCCCATGCCCTCAGCCCGTTACATAGGCGATTTGACTCTACAAATGTAACTAAGCAAAACTACTGCTAAACGCATGACAACCAAAGCTGCTAAACGCAGCAAATAAACAAATTACATTTCAATTACAATTAAAATGTAAAAAACAACCAGGTCCATATGAACCACTACCATGGAGAGCACTCGATTATCAATGGTCTTCATTGCATGTTCAGCGAGTTCAACACCAACGTCCAAGGCTACATCTTACACAGCAAGAACCTGTAAGAGTAACCTAAAGGGAAACCTGCCCTACCGCATGACGTCGGCCAAAGGTCCAAGAGTCCCTAACAACCTATGGCTAGCAGCAACATTGCATAATGAGCACCATATGCAAACATGGGTTAGAATGAAATCCAAAGCAAGCTGAGGCTGCCATAAACGAAACATAGGGTAAACCAACCCTAACTTACCCAACACATAGGACTCCAAACGACTTACCACAAGTCCGAATATTCAGCCACCAAGCATGTATCCAAGGACTTGTACCAGCACAAACCAACATTGCCATCAAGCAAACATCCATATAGCTGAACCAAAGAAAGAACACCATACACCATAGCGAGCCAATTAGCAAGACTTCATATCACATCAACATGGCACATCCAAATCAATTGCGAACAGCCAAAACACTTCCATGAACAGATCCTAACCCATCGTATAACAGCAGCAACACAAGCAATAGGAACACTCGTATAGCAGACCCATAAACAATGCATAAGGACCCGTTTGGAACCGATCATAGGGTTAAACAACCCTATGATTTGAACTTACATTAATGACGACCAGAACCAAAGAAACGTTAGGACCATGAATGTAGCACATCACAATCCAACAGCATCAATGCACATGAACTTGTTCGTCCTTGAAATATCATACAAAAATAGCGTTTTCCATACCCTAACTTCCATGTGATACTGAAACAGACCAAGGACCACCAGGTCTAATGAGAAACGACCAACAGATATGGTTCCAGGTCAGTAAATACGACGAGGTATTAGAACAAGTCGACAACCAACCAGGTCTGATAACAGCAGGTCTGGTAATTACATCATCGACCATAAAATAGGGTTAGGACCGTAACTACCTCGAATCAAAACAAATCATGAACAAACACATCGTTAGAAATTCCAAGATCTGTGAAAGAAAGATGATAATAAGGTTTTCAAAACCTTAACTTCCAATATCATCGAATACCAGACCACATATACATAAACTATAAACACCACCACCAGATCACATATACATAAACGGATTAAAGAACATCGGTTGAAAATTTTTGACAGTTAGGGTTTCGGAGAAATCTCCAGCTTTTTGGGTAAAAGGGATTCACCCTGGCAAAATACATTAATCACAGAAACGAGATAAGAACAATGGAATGTGGCAGAAGTACCACATTAACCTCAAGCAAAAGCTTGAACATCCTCTACTCACTAAACGCTTGTGACATGCCACAAAGCGAAACAACTAAATACATACAGTAACCAAATGACCAATAGGAAATAACCAATGCAAGAAACATGAGTCACCACAACTATCCATAAGCCGCTTCGAAGGAGATTGATGAACCAAAAGAGACTGCCTCCTTAAAAACCTCTCCAAGAAAAAACCCAGAGGGAAAACCCTGGAGTAGGGAAAAAAGAGAACAGCTCTCAATTGGATCTCCCCCGAATAATCCAGAATGCCAAAAGCAACTTCCAAAGAGACCCCTTCCGCCAGCAAAAACCACCACTCCATAGAATAACACGACATCAAGAATGCATAAGAGAAGGAGGCAAATTCCACGTGCGCACAAGCTCCACCACATTCGCCGTCTTCTTAAATCTACACGTGAGAAGCTTCAAACGAACCGTGGACTTGATAAAATCAACAACTTGAGCTGCCGATCTTTTTTGCTTCTTAAAAATCCGGTTGTTTCTTTCTTGCCAAATAACATAGGAGGTAGCAGCAAATAAAAGCTTAGAAACAACACTACGAACAGATCTAGACCTCGCCGAAATGATAAGGAAATCAACAATAGCATCCAACGAGTACGGAATATATCTAAAACCAGCAAACGTCTTCAACGAATCCCAAACCTGCATACAAAACGAACAAAGAAAGAAAAGGTGATCATGCGAATCCGGTTGCACCTCATAAAGAGGGCACAACAACGGATCATCATTAAAACCAGAATGACGCATAAGCATATCTTGAGTTCGTAACCGCCTTTTCATGACTAACCACAAGTGAAAAGCATGTTTAGGAATCCGATGAGAAAACCACACCAAGTGATACCAATCAACCTTATTACTCCGAGGCCTAATACTATCCCAAGCCACAGAAACAGAAAATGGCATAAACACTCCATCACCAAACCGCCAAATTAACTGATCCTCCGTATGTTCCATAAGCTGGGGAACTAAAAGCGAACCAAGAGAAGGATAACGCACCATCCATTCATTGGGCCAAGCCCACCCATTAGAAGCAATAATATCCCGAACAGTAGAAGTAGCGCTAAAACCAGCTCTATGAATATCACGAGACGAAACAATGTGCGAAATAGGGCTCAACAAACACCATGAATCAAACCACGCTGAAGCTTTAGAACCATCCCCTAATTTGTACCAAATAAAGTTACGAACAAGGGGCCTAACCTGTAAGATCTTACGCCAGCTCCAAGACATGTTACCACGAAAAGGAATATCCCAAAAATTACGGCCTCTAAGTTTATAAGTATGAATCCATCTCACCCAAAGCGACTCCTTAGAAGAAATAATGCTCCAAATATGGGTAGAAATCAAAGCACTATTGAAAGTATCAAGTCTCCTAATCCCCAAGCCGCCTTCCTGCCTAGGTAAACAAACAACCTCCCAAGCAACTTTAGATTTAGCCTTATGACCATCACCAATACCCCATAGAAAACCCCTCATAAGCTGTTCCAGATCATGAATAATACGAGAGGGAAGAATAAAAACCGAAGCCCAGTAGATATGCATAGAAGAAAGAACCGATTGAATAAGTTGAAGTCTTCCAGCGAAAGAGAGAGATTTATTCTTCCAGTCCTTAATACGATTAGATAACCTCTCAACCAGCTCTTTGCAATCCCTAAAAATCAACCGAGTAGTAACTAACGAAACACCCAAATACTTAACCGGAAGCCGACCTTCATCAAACGGAAGCACATGTAAAATGGCATGCTTAACATGATTAAGAACATTACAAAAATAAGCAGTGCTTTTTGGAAGACTCAGAATAAGACCGGAAGCTTGCTTAAAATCATCCAACGCCTCCATAATAACACCAGCCGAGTTAACATCGCCATGAGAAAACAAGAATAGATCATCAGCAAAGCAAAGATTAATGATATTCAAGTTAGCACAATTATGGTGAAACGTAAAAAGCTCAGAATTGCGAACCCGACGCTGCAACATTAGAGTGAGGATCTCCATAACAAGAGTAAAAAGATAAGGGGACAACGGATCACCTTGTCGAAGACCCCGCTTACCCTTAAAATAACCATGAACAGAACCATTAACACTAATGGAAAACGAAGTAGTCGTCACACACTCCATAATCCAGCTAATCATACGATTATGAAAACCAAATCCAATAAGAATCTTCCGAAGAAAGTTCCAATCAACCGTATCATAAGCCTTCTGGATGTCAACTTTAAAAGCACATCTAGGAGGACCACGATGAACATGATAATTATGCATAAGCTCCTGAGTAAGTAAAATATTATCCGAAATCCTCCTACCCGGAACAAACGCTGATTGGTTCAAGCTAACCAAGGATGTTAAACTACTCTTGATGCGGTTAGCAATAATCTTGCTAATACATTTGAATAAAACATTGCAGCAAGATATAGGCCTAAAATCATTAATCCGAGACGGAGAAGAAACCTTAGGAAGAAGAGCAATAATAGTATGGTTAACTTCTTTCAAAAGCTTACCATTAGTGAAAAACTCCTGAACCGCCTTAATAACATCCATAGACACAATATCCCAAGCCCCTTTAAAAAACGCAGCCGTGAACCCATCCGGACCAGGAGATTTGTCATCTCCCATAGCAAACAAAGCTTCCTTAACTTCTTGAGCCGTAACATCCCGAACCATATTCAAAGCAATAGTAGGGTCAAGAGTAGAAGAAAACAGCTCATAATCATCAAACGGAACAGTATGCCCTTCTTGACCAAGGAACGAAGCATAATGACAAACAAAAGCATTCGGGACTTCCTCACCATCAAAGCGAATACCGTCACTATTGCTAATAACTTCAATACGACTTCTAGCTTTCCGGCTCTTAACCACCTTATGAAAATAAGCAGAATTAGAATCTCCAACACGAAGCCATTCCACTTTCGCTTTTTGCTTAAGAAATTTCTCCTCCAACAATAAAGCATCATTATAAGCATTAAGATAACATGCCTCCTCTTCACGAATTGTAATGTTAAAAGGATCCAAATCAAGAGCTTGTTGGACAGTATCTAATTCATGCCGTAATCTAATAACCTTCTCATGAATATTCCCTTCATTATAAAGAAGACTACGAAGAGGCTTTTTCAGCGTTTTGAGCTTACTTACGACCTGGTACATGTAAAAACCACTAGAAGACCTGTTCCAATACTCCTTGACCTGCATTGTAAACCGAGGATTATGCACAAGAATGTTAGAAAATTTAAACGGCCTCGGGATAAACTTATGAGAAGTTGGAATAGTAAGAATAGCCGGAGAGTGATCAGAACTGCGGTAAGGCTGAAATATGGCATGAACCCCAACAAAACCGTCCGTGCATCCAAGATTAGCCATAATACGATCAATCTTTTTAAGAGTACCATCGACCCCTCTCGGCTTCTGGTTCCATGTGAATTGCAGACCCGAACGATTAATATCAAACACCTCAATCTCATCAACACACTCCTTAAATTCCCGCATAGCAATATCAATAACCGAAGAACCCTCCACTTTATCTTCAAGATTAAGAGCCGAATTAAAGTCACCAAGAAGACACCAAGGACGATTCCGAACATAATGCTTATGCAACATCAAATTATTCCAAAGAGGACGTCTATGAGTATAACGGTTGTGAGCATAGATAAATGAGCAAAACAGTTCTTTCTTATCCACTTTAAAACGAATGCAAGTATGAATAACTTGATCTTCCATAGCTATCACCGTTAAATCAACATCCTCTTGATTCCATCCTAAAATAATACGAGACCCTTTAGAACATAAATGCCCGTTAGAAGTCCAATCCCAATTCCGAAAAACCTTCTTACACATCCCCTCTAACCGAGACCTATCAACATGAGACTCCAAAATGGCACAAACTGAAAGTTTATTCTCACTAATAATTTGTCGAACCTCATTTTGTTTAGGGGATTGGTTCATTCCCCTAATATTCCAAGAAGCAATACTATACATGAGGAACATCAACAGAGGAAGTGCTTGCTTCCTTACGATTACTAGTATCCGTGTTTGGTTTGCCAAACTCCAAAAACTCATCAACCTCATTATCACTCTCACTATCCACTTCAAGAACATCTTTATCCCCTTGAGACAAGTTATCCTCAAGCCCCAATTCAGAAGGGAAAACATCATCACTAAGCGCTTCAAAAGAATTCTTAATGGTAATATCACTTAAATCATCATGAATAAACGTTTTAGGGGTACACACATCACTACCAACCTGATGATCCCAGGAATTTTGACCAGCATTCACCGTATAAACATTAACTTCCTTATTCTTGACATGAGCCTTAGAAGATGAAGCATCATTCTCCCTATCCGCCATAGGACTAGTAGGTTCCTTAATAGAACCATTACCCTTAGACGAAGAAGCTCCATCAGACCCCTTTTTAGTATTCGAAACCGGCTGCCAACGATAGTTAAATGAGACCCTCGGTTTAGCAAAACGAACTCCATCAATAACCTTCTCATGAGTTGGAGCCTTACCCTTACCCTTACGCTTAGAAGCTGCTACAAACCCCTCCTCATCAACATTAGACTTCACATTAGATTGTTTAAAATTCTTGGGACAAGCAGCATCATTATGGTCAAAAATTTTGCATAAAGCACAACGAGGAGGCTCCCATTCGTACTCAACATCAATACGAACCTTAGAATGACCAGTACCATTAGGGAACGGAATAGCCACAATAACATGATCCATTAACTCTGTAAGAGACGACACTTCAACTAGAGCACGAGCATAAGAATTTCGACCCCACGACTTAACACACATAGAACTAGTGTACGAATCTAACATGATAGGCTTACCAATTTGAGTAGTAATCAGACTTAACCCAACCTCAGTAAAAGCAACAATTGGCACATTATGTAACTTCAACCAAACGGGAGCTGAAGTTACCTCTTCCTTAGCAAGCGTAGTATTAGGAGTCCAAATGTTCAAAAAAATAGGCATCGAACGAATCAACCACGGACCAGTCTCTAACACTTGATCCATACCATCCTTAGTGGAGAATTGAAATAAAAAAAACCCATTATTCAGCATAACACGTTCTAAACCAAACTTAGCCCATGTATTCTGAACATAGTTCTCCACTATAGGGAACGCAAGACGTTTCCCTATGAAATACCCATAAAGAGTATTAGCAAACCTAGCCGAAACATCATCAATCTCTTTTAAAGGAATAGCGACATGAGCCCCTTCCACACGTTCATCATTACGTAGTTCACAAATGTTAACAGATTTGGATGCCTTCTTTGTTTTAAACATTGAAGCATACGAAATTTTAGGAGCTGTTTGTGAACCATCCACATTAGAAAACTTACCTTCATCATTAACCTCACTAGAAGACTTATTATTAGGAGCTGTTTGTGTACCACCATCATTAGAAGCAGCTTTTGTTGTTCCACGAGCTCCCTTCTCAACAATATTCTTCCCATGACCAGCCACATCATCAACATACTGATTTTGTGACAACTCGACCTCATGATCAGCAAATTGAACCACACGTTTAGTTTTCAAACCCTTATCCCTACGCAAAATCTGACCATCAACGTTATTAATCTTCGTAGCAATACCACTCACCAACGACTCATCTATAACACCCTCATGCTGCCCATCCGATGATAAATCCTCATGGGATACCTGCGAATTAATAACATTAACAGCACCTTTGTTCTTCAAAATCGACTTAAGAAGAGGAGCATTATCAAGCAGTTGAGGACTAGACCGACCTGAAGATTTGGTAGGCTGATGAGTCGAATCCATAACAAAACAAAAAGCAGCAGCGAAATCAAAAAAGCAGCAACGAAATCTAAAAATCCTAACAAAAAAAAAAACGATCGGAAAAAAACCCAAAAAACCACAACCAAGAGTCGACCACCAAAGATGGATGCACCGAATCCCTTAAAGGGATTAAATACCACACATCAACCCCTAACCGACTTTCATAATTATTCCATAATCGCACAAGAACAGAATCAATAAATGGTAAAAACAAAAAAACGATACCCTAAGAAATCAATACCCTAACAGCCAAAGAAGCGGCAACCTAATCAAAGGTATTCGAATCAATGGAATGAAAAGGATCGATCAGAATTGAAAGAGAGGGTGAATCGCCATTTAACCCACAATTAAATATAATGATTGAATAATAATTTCAAGCGAAATATAGAGCCAAATACCCTACCAATCTCGAATGAATAAATTCAACACCCCACCGACCCACTAATGAATTCTAAAATAATAGGAAAACGTTAGTGGAGCAGGATTGAGGCAATGAATTAGAATTACGATTGAATGAATGGTAAAATCTCCAGCTGCCGCCTCTTTAATATAAAACTCAGTCCAGAAAACGTATTACATACCCAGGAGAGGGTAGAGAGGACGTTTGAGGATTTATTTTATGGCCGGAATTAGTGAAGGAGGAGGCGGCCGGAAATCACCATAGAGAGAGAGTTTGATACTTCCATAAACCATTTAATGCAGCTATTACCTTGTCTTGAACTTCATCTTCCAACACATCCCATATTGGATATTTGCCTTCCTCAATTTTCTTTAAGAAAACCTCAATGTCCACACGATTACTAATCGACACACTACCAAACAAAGCTTGGATAAAATCGATACCTGTAACACCAGTAGAACCAGAATCAACAGCAGCCACATTCAAGACCAGTGTGATTGTTCTATTCCTTGTCGCTGGTCTTTACATTCAAGACCTGCTGTTATTGACTTGGAAGTTAGGGTTTTGAAAACCCTATATGGTCGTTGTTGCTACTGGGTCCTTGAGGAGAGTTGTTGATCTGCTGTTAATCTAGTGGTGCCCTCGTTCTCATCAGACCTGGTGTTTCAGTTTCGCATGGAAGTTAGGGTTTGGAAAACCTTATGATTGTTATTCCAAGGACGAGCAGTTTCATGTGCAACAATGCGGTTGGATTGTGATATGTTACATTCATGGTCCTAACGTTTAATTAGGTTCTGGTCGTCATTAATGTAAGTTAGGGCTGATTAACCCTATGATCGTTTCCATACAGCTATTTTTTGTCTATGATTATTCATGTTACACTGGGTTCCATTCTTAGCTACGGTTTTACTCCGTTAAAGCTGAAGCAGTTGAGGTATTGATCTAATCATAGTATTAATGTGTCTGTTATGGACTTTGCTGGTTTGGTCCTTTTGGATCAATGGGAGTTCGTTGTAGCTATTTAGTGTGGTTTGGTGCTGTTCGTGTACTACCATGGATAAGGCTGCATCGCTGTACGTTATGGACATCTAGGACGACTTTTGAAGAATCATGAGGTTTAACGAGTTTTTAATTTGTATTCTTATAGTCGTTGTTGTTTTTGTTCATTTTTTAGTTATAAGAGTGGTGTGTCACTCTTATATAGTGGTCATTGGTTAGTGTCCTGTGGGACTGTTATGTTTCTTCATGTAAGTGCCTATGTAACGGGCTGAGGGCATGGGATTCACCCATGTCAATTGTACTTCATTGTTTTTGGCGTAATATATTTACCAGGGTTTAAACCCTTTTACCCAAAAAAAAAAATAGCAGCCACATTAGGTTGGGATTGTCTCAAATCGTTAGCAACTTGTTCACCCCATTCACCCATAGAATCATTAGTAGTCTGTTCCAAAACAACCGTAGGACCAGAAGCATTAACTGTTTCATTCCCACTCCCACTATTAGGGTTCAATGTCGACTCACCAAAACTAACACTAGGCGTTTCCATAGAATGATCAAGTGAAACCGGCTTCACTTGCGTAGGAAGTGTTGGGAAATCATTTGGATTGGGATAATGAACAGTAGCATCTTCATTAACAGCCCAAACATTCCCCACCACATCATCATCAGTAGAACTACTAGGGTTCATCGTAGAACCCGAATTCAACTTACCAACACTAGTAGAAGAAGCTCTAGTAGGTTCGGTGCCATCAGAATCCAACTTAGGGTTATTAGAACCCCTAGTAGCTTTACGTACTTGTTGCACACCTGTACCATGCTCTTGTCCCTTTAGCCTACTCATACGAGCAGCCAATTCACCGAGATTCACATTAATATTAC
Organism: Artemisia tridentata subsp. tridentata; assembly: GCA_021014915.2. Classification (NCBI taxonomy): domain Eukaryota; kingdom Viridiplantae; phylum Streptophyta; class Magnoliopsida; order Asterales; family Asteraceae; genus Artemisia; species Artemisia tridentata. Next base: position 273,674,843 of record CP139508.1, read on the forward strand.
TAGCATCCTACGAACCAGATTTGCATGAACTCTTGTTCACATTCTTGCTTGACAAAAACCCCTTTTCCATCTCTCTCAATAACCCACAACCACAATCAGCAAACAAATTAATCACGTAAAAGTAACCAGCAACGCATGCAGAAACCACATCAATCGACCAAGAAGGAAAACCCTAACAGAATAAAGAAAACCCTAACTGCGAAGTTAGGGTTTTAACTGAAAGTGCCAAAGCAATCAACCAGGTCCCATGGTATTCGGATTGTAGCAATCAACAATATGAAAGCACCGACCCACGTTAGTGATTGACCAATAATATTATTAGTATGGTAGCCAAACAAGTAAATATCAAGGCAAGTAGACAACGGATTGTAATCACCGACCCACTTTCAAAGTTAAGGGATTAAAATAATAATCACCGACCCACTTTCAAAGTTAAGGGTTAAAATAATCGCATGAAGAGCTAAGCAATCCAGAAGTAGAACTTACCAATGCAAAAGCAAAAAACGAATATATGAATCACCGACCCACGATCCCACTTGAATGGATAATTAAAAATTAAGGTTTAGATGGAATCGCAAGAAAGTGATTGAACAAATAATTGCCAACCAAGCCTTCGATGGTGATCAAAGGAATAATGGGGTGTTGAGATTGCGCCAAGCTTGTTCTTAACCTGAAAATAAGAAATACGAAGACACTACGTTAAGTGATTGCGCAGGGGTTGGACCCTGCGAACCACCTCCGGCGTGCGAGTAAGTATGTGTAATGGTAATATAGGTCGTAAATTGAGAGAGTGAAGTTAACTTACTTAGTTTTGGCCCGACTATGCTATTTATAGGGGAGAAATAGGACATAGTGGGCGGTTGCACATTGTTCGGAGATCATGGGGGCATCCCATGGAAAGTGGTAACCGCTAGGGCTTTGTAGCCCACGATCTCTGTTTTGGCGGGAAAGCCAAGGGGAAGACGAGACGTGGGTTTGACCAGGTCAGGATGGTCCTTCGTGCTAGTCCCTTCGTCAGGAATACCCCGAAGGGCTTAGGGCTTCGATTGGCGGATTCCCACATGGTAACCAGTTCGCAGGCAAATGGTTTTACGCCAATGAAACGTGTTAGAAGATTAACCTGGGCCTCCGAAGGGAGGGCTTTCTACAGGCTCGAAGGGGAGTCCTTCGACCCGTTCGGAGGGTACATCATCAAGCCCCCCAGTCGAAAGTGATATATACGTACGAGTATAAATTGCATTCGACTCAACAAATCAAATATGCCTTATACTCCTTGTATAACACTAATCATGCAAAAAGGAAGATAAATGCTCAACTAACCACGCATTTAATGCGGATTAATCACAATTATCCCACTTGTCCTGCCAAAGCTACTTCCTCGGTATAAGTAAGAGTCCTTTCAAAATTTAAAATCGATTTCAAATCCGCATAGATGACAAACCAGACACGTGTTCGGTCATGATTTAAGATATGATAGGTACTTATACCTTGATACGGTAAAACCCTAGAATATTTTTACCTCCGCCCAAAATATACACACACAACTCTGTGTTATCGTGCTTCCATTGGAACAAAAAAGGTAAAATTCAAAAAAGGTAAAATTCTGTCATTTTCTTTGAGCTTCTTACTTTATTCTATTGATATGAGTATGGCTGCCAAAAGGATTATTAGGGAACAAACATGCACCTTGTCTAAAGAAACGTTGACTGATTTTCTGCGTGACTACCCCCAACCATCTGGACTTAAAATCATCCGTCCCAGTAAAAGACAAAGTGTTTTTGATGCCCCAGAAGGGTATGTAGGATTATACATTCATGCGTTTACCCAATCAAACCTTAGGATTCCACTTCATCCTTTGATTTTAGAGTTTTTGCAATACTATAAGGTGCACATTTCCAGATTTAACCCATTTGGGCTAGCCAAACTGACTACTTACATCGTGATGTGCAAAGCTTATGGGTATGAGCCCTCATTGAATGTTCTTAGGGGTTTTGTTAATTTGTATCCCGGTGGGGATTGGGTGACTATTGCCAAAAGAAGTGAACATGATGTTCCCATCCTTTTGATGAAACCTTTTTCGAACATAAGAAACTGGAAGGGTCAGTTCTTTTATATTGAAAGCATCATTATACCGTCTGAGTACCCAGCTTTGCTTGACGAAGCCTTTATGTATGATGAGAAGAAATATAATGATCCCTTGCCCTACGATGTAAGGAGCGAGCCCTTGTATCAACGACTTGCACGACATCCTGCTGATGTCCAGACATTCCCCGAACCTATCCTGTTCATGGCTGGTATTGCTAAAAGTTGGGAAGGCTCTCCGTTGCATCCTGAAATAATTTGTGAAGGACAAAGTATGTATATATCTTATTTAAATAATTTTAGTAACTTATCTGCTGATATTCATCTCCTTTTCGTTTGTTTGTGCAGGAATGGCTTTCCGAAATTTTGTTGTGGCCAGAGGTGCCAAGGAAGTTAGCTTTATGCCAAGGGATCCTCAGGATACAAGTTACGGAGTGGGATCTCCTTCTATCTCTGTCAATAATAACGATGTTGATGTCTCTCCACCCAAGCCTCTTGCTGTGCTCCCCCCAATCAAACCCCTTGGTACTGAGGAAGCCCCCCAGCTAGTGGAGGATGTTGGTGACTCTGATGATACCCCTTCCAGAAGTGATCAGCTCAGGATCGTAGGGTCCTCCGGCATTGCTGATAGAGTGAGAACAAGGAAAGGTACCAGTGCCAAAGCTGCAAAGACTGCTCCAAAAAGAAAACCCAATGTTCCTACTCCCTCATCGAGGAATGTCAAACAAAAAACAAAAAAATCTCGTGGGAAAGCCATTATGTATGCGCCAGAGAGAATGGTTGATGAAGATGATATCCCGGGTAAGTGAAAGTTCTTCAAGTCCTCCTCCCTTTCCATAATATTGCGTATTTGGCTTATATTGCCTTTTTTTTTTAGGTTTGCCAGATACGAAGGAACTGCCCAACGCTCTCTCCTGCCGCTTGCTTGTTGAGAATGTCACTCCTGCCTCATGGAGGAGTAAAATGAATGAGATGTCCATTGAGAAACTTTGCGATCTTAATGACAAAAGTTATATCAGGCAAGCAATGCTGGACAGCCATCTTAGCTTTCGTACAAGGGGATTGCTTAACAAAGTCAAGGAGGCGAAGGAGGAGGTTGCTGCTGTTGTTGCCAGAGAGAAAGAAAGGGAGAAGAGTTATGCTGAGTTGGAGAAGAAGTGTGACGAAGCCATGGAGAACTTTGAGAAACACCCAAGGTACGAGGCTCTTCGAGACAAGATTGATGGTCTTGAGAAACAGCTTAAGGAATCGCAGGCTGAGTGTGGTAGGCTAAAGTTGGAGGAAGCTAAGGTTGTTGGCTATGAAAACCAGGTGAGTGCCCTGGAGTCTAAATGTACTGGGTTGGAGACTGAGAGGGCCAGACTAGTGGAGCAGGATGCCAAGCGTTGTCAAGAGGTTGATAAGTTGAAGCTCGAATGCCAAAGTTTGAGAAAAGATAGGGTTGAGGTTGTATCGAAGGCTATTCCCTATATTGCTATGGAGTTATACCATAGCGATGAGGTGGGGGAGGTTGTGGGTAGGCTAGTGAATGCAGCCATATTCCATGGCAAATGCACAACTTTGGAGGAGATTGCTGAAACCAAAAAACCAGTTGTGCTTTCGGAGGTACCATACTATCGTCCGAATTCCGTTCGGGAATATGATGAAGCTGGTAACGCCTTCACCACGGCAGTGTACCCCTTTCTTGCCGAAGCAACCAAAGATCCTTCAGCCTCCATCGAAGATCTCCTTTCTAAAAAGCCAAAGAGCATACAACCTTCGTCTCCAACCAAAAGAGCCTTGTCTGAGAAACCCAAGTCCGCAACTCACCAGGAAGACCCAAACTCTTCCATCAACAAATGAAGGCTGCCATGTTGGCAGTAATTTAGTCTGTAAGGGTGGCGTGTACCCTTTAAAACAATTTGGTTATGTTTAAAGGCCGGTGCCTTTGTTTAAGACAATTTATCATGCTTTTATCAGACGTGTGCCTGTTGGAATAGTTTGTCTGGGCTTTGACCCATAACTTTAAACAATTATCTCTTTTGATGATAGCTACGCCTGTGCGTAGTCTTTATGAATATTAATTTGGAGGGATATGCTCCTTTTTTGATGCCATGCTTATCTTCTCTTACGCTCATTACAAGAATGTAAACATACAACCTAAGGTTATCACCTTATTGTGTGTATTTTGGACCAAGATTTTATGCAATCGTATAATTTGACTGCGACAGAGGGTCGCGACCCACTCCGTCTTTATCCTTAAGTTACAGAGGGCTTTTAATACCCTAAGACTTCATAGGAAAGTTAATGTGAATTGTAATGGATGTTATTGTTATACAAGACATGTGCCTTGCTTCATCCTTCGACATTGAAACTTGTAAAGTACTTGGCTGAACCAATCTATGTTGTATAAAACGAAACAAGAGATTTTGAGGGAAACATGTTATATCATTAAGTGGGTAGGGAGGATTACATCATTTGAAGAAATGAACACTAGACACCTACCATTAATGCTTCTTTCCCATATGAGAAGAGTGCGTTACATGAAATTGAAAAAACAACTAAGTGCTTTTAAAGAAAGGTAAGTTCTTATATGCAAAACTTACGAGAGTTGGTGTCATGTCCAAACTTGTTCACGACATTTTTTTTCTGCCCTTCGAGCTTGTATGCCTTGTTGCCACAGCATTTCTTTTTTGACGCTGGGCTCTTTCACTTGGTTTCGCTTGCTTTCATTCTAAGGACAAATTCCTATATGCCCTCAAGACTTTGGGAAGTTTGTCTGCCCACTTATGCTGATATTGCCCTAGCTTCATCTCGATTTCGACGACAATATCCTTTTCAACACAAATGAACCTTTGCTTCACATTCAGGCTTTTGCAGAAAGAGGGGAACACTCCTTCGGCAAAGTGTGTCCCTTCATAAGAGGTGATGACTTGTGGGATTCCAAATCTGAAAATTATGTGTTCCCACATAAACTCTTCCACATCTTTTCCTTTTGTTGATGCCAACGGCTTGGCCTCGACCCATTTGGTGAAATGGTCGATGGCTATGACCAAGAATTGTACCCCTCCGGGAGCTACTGGTAGGGGTCCGATTATGCTGACTCCCCATTGACCGAAAGGCCTTACTGTCATGGTAGAAGACGCATCATACTCTAATGGTTTCCGGGCTTTGGAGTGTGTCTGACATACCATGCATGTTTTGATTGCTTCCCTTGCGTCTTCTAGTACGGATGGCCAGTAATAACCCCACCTTGTTACCTTCGAGGCGATGGCTCTAGGGCTTGTGTGTCTTCCATAAAATTCTTCATGAGCATTGTAGAGAATGCTCGAAGCCTTCTTTAATTCGACACAACGAAGCCAAGGAGATGAAAGATGCCTTTTGTAGAGATTATTGCCTATGAGCCTGTACTGGGGACTTTTGACTTTGATTCTTCGCGCTGATTTTGAATTATCAGGCAAAATGCCGCTTATCAAGTACGTTTTTATTGGTGCTATCCAGCTGGAGCCTTCATCAGATGTTTCACTTCGTGCAATTGACCTGGTGGCCAATACTTCCACTAAAACCTCACTGGGTAGATGAGCAAAAGCAGTCGATGCTAATCTGATTAGGGCCTCCGCCTTTTTGTTTTGGCTTATGTGGACATTTGTTACTTTGTGTCGTTCGAAACCCTGAAGGAGCTTTTTAACTTCGTTCAAATATTCCTTGATTATTGGCTGCCTTGCTCTGTAAGAACCCTTGATTTGGCTAGTGACTGAAAGTGAGCCTACGAAGATGGAGAGGTCATGAACCTCCATGCCCTTTGCGAGTCGAAGGCCAGCCAGCAAGGCTTCATACTCTGCTTCATTTTTTGTGGCCTTGAATTCAAAACGTAGTGCATAACTGTACTCCTTTCCCTCCGGATTAATCAGGATTAAGCCTGTTCCGTCAGTGTATAATTTCCACCCCTCCGTTGCTGTCGGGGGAGTTTCTCCATTTTGGCTGTGTCTGGAAGGTGTTTCGTTGAGAACTTCTGCGGATGTCTGATTTTTGATGGAGCTTGGACTATCACGTCTTTTTAATGACCTCGGAGCTGGTAGATCAATAGCTGCTTTGAACTTCGAAGGGTTGGCTTTGACTCCTTGCTTGGTTGGCTCAATGGGTTTGAACCCCTTGAGTTGATATTCTTCGCCGTAGAGCTTGTCATCAATCACTGGTGCCTGAGGGGTTCTGGTATTCCTAGAATGTGTCCCTTCGAAGACCTTCCCCTCGGCTTTGTGTGGCTTCTTCAAGTTTGTTGTGGAACTAGCTGGAGGTTGCTTTTCGCCTACCACCCTTCGTCTTGCATGATGCTTTTTTGTAACGATATCTTTTTCAACATCCGCACTCCTGATAGCATCCTTCGGAAGTTCTTTAGAACTTCCCCTTTCTTTCTTGCTATCCTTCGGGCTGTGCTTAGAAAATACCGTCCCTATTCCGTAGGGTGTGTGAAATTTCACCGCTGCATGTATAATGGAGACTACTATACCCATTTTTTGCATGGCGGTCCTTCCTATCAACAAGTTGTAAGGAGAGTTGGACCTTACGATAGTAAACATGAGCGTTTCTGTCCTTGCAACCCTGCCTTCTCCAATTGTTATTTCCAACGAAACTTCTCCTAGAGGCCACGAACGTTCGCCAGAAAACCCTACTAAAGGCATCTTTGAGTCAACCCTTTGAGACCTGACCGCAGGCGAGAGCTTTCGAAAGCAATGTTCATATATGACTTCACAAGGGCTTCTGCAGTCCATGTAAGCTCCACTTATTTCTTGGCTAAAGATTAGGATTTTGATAACTACCGGATCATTCGAAGGGATCCTGCCTGTGATAGGGGAAAACGTTATTTCCCTTACCTCGTTTGCTTCCGGCTTCGGTACTTTCCTTTTCGAAGTGGTTTCGCCCCGATGTATCATTAGTATGGGGGCTTCGGTAGGGTTAGTATCCTTGGCCATTTGAATGTCGGTCATCTTTTCTTTGCCTTTCTTGATTCCTTTTACCAGGTGTGCCAACTGCCCAGATCTTACGGCCTCTTCAATTTGTTTCTTTAGTTCCCTGCAACTGTTCGTATCATGGCCATTGTCTTCGTGGAAGTGACAGTACTTGCTGGTATCCCTGTTTTTGCCCTTACTTGTCATGCGGGGAGGTGCTTCGAAGGCTTTGGTTGCCCTCTCCGTAGCAAGTATTTCCTTTGGAGACTTCGTTAGACTGCTTAACAAACCATGGTTGGGGCCTTTGTTGTACGAAGAAAACCTATCTCTGTTCTTGTTCTTGTTCTTGGACCCCTCCCACGAAGAATGCTTCGAAAACTTATTGTTGCTATCTTTATCTATCGGAGCCCCATTAATGGACACCTCTTTTGCTTCGATCCAAGTATATGTCTTTTCGGTTAACCCTTTGTAAGTTGTCGGAAGGTCAGTGGACAAGAATTCCACCAAACTCCGATTTCGAACACCATGTACGAAACCCGAAATACGCTGATCTTCATGAAGACCCAAAATCTGCAAAGTCTCATCGGTGTACCTAGTAACGAAGGCCCTTGTGCTTTCGTTTTCTTTTTGTTTAATGTTGTGCACCGTTAAATGAGTTCTCGTGAACTTCTTCTGCTGACTGAAGTGTGACCGGAACTTAGATTTGAGATCATCAAGGTTGACGATGCTACCGGGCTTTTGCCCGTTCCACCAAATACGAGCAGAATCCCGTAGGGTGTATGTAAACATATGACAGGCCACCGGCATAACCCATTTTTGCATTTTGATAGCCCCTTCGAACAAGTGTAAGAAATTGTCCGGATCCCCCTTCCCATCATAAGTCCCGACATGTGAAGGCATTTTCAACCCATCAGGTAATGGGTAATCTTCTATCCACCTAACAAAAGGTGTAGCTGAACCCATAGGGTCTGAATATAGACAATTATAAGGTGGTGCGTACATGGGGACAGTATTATATGGATTGCTGTTTGGGGGCATTCCTATAGGAGTTTGGCTCGGGTAGGACTGATAAGGTGTATTCATGGCAAACGGGTAACCGTTTCCCATGGCGTACGAAGGGTACACCATAGGATGGCCAAAGGGCATGCTCCCATAATTTTGGGGGAAGCTTGGGTTATTAGGCTGTCCATTTACTGGAGGATATAAATTTTGAGGATAAGACTGAGTTTGGAACGAGGGGTACATACCGTTGGGAGGAAGATTTCCTCCCATATTAATTGTAGACGGATTGCCTTCTACGCCTGACGCGTGAGAAGGCTGCAACGGAACCCCAGCTTCAGTCCTTCCAAGATGAGCTGCTAGCAATGGAGGCAAAGTCACCCCCATTTCTTCCATTCGCTGGCTCCTACCGTTAGAGCCTTCGGTAACCGCCCCTTCTCTTCTTGTCGGAGCCCTCTCGGGGACTCCTTCGAAACCAACGGACCTTTTGCTTAGCCTTCGACCGATTGGAGACCCAATTCTTAGGGCCGATAGGGTTGGTCCTTGGGTCGGAGGCCTAGGTTCCATCTCCATTTCTTCATCATACTCATCACTCGAGTATTACAACTCCCTTCGCACCTCAGCATTCCTGACTTGCCTGTTACGAGCCCTTAAAAGGGTTTCCAACACTTCGTGGTTGGCTTCGACAAAGGCTGGGCTAATGACAGGTTCTGGGTTGGCTGATGTCGAAGCATGATTGTTGGTTGTGATTTCTAGGTGAGAACGTGTTGTGAAAGTGGAAGCGGTTATTGGGGGAAGGTTGTTAGAGTCGTCGATTGGTATTGGTGCCAAGGTAGAGAAACCCGGTGGGGGAGTATCTTCTCTCCCTTGATCCATGCCGGAATAATAGTGAAATTAGTTGGTAGGTTATAAGCTCGGAATTAACGAGACCAATCGTAGCGGTCCCACGGATGGCGCCACTGATTGAACAAATAATTGCCAACCAAGCCTTCGATGGTGATCAAAGGAATAATGGGGTGTTAAGATTGCGCCAAGCTTGTTCTTAACCTGAAATAAGAAATACGAAGACACTACGTTAAGTGATTGCGCATGGGTTGGACCCTGCGAACCACCTCCGGCGTGCGAGTAAGTATGTGTAATGGTAATATAGGTCGTAAATTGAGAGAGTGAAGTTAACTTACTTAGTTTTGGCCCGACTATGCTATTTATAGGGGAGAAATAGGACATAGTGGGCGGTTGCACATTGTTCGGAGATCATGGGGGCGTCCCATGGAAAGTGGTAACCGCTAGGGCTTTGTAGCCCACGATCTCTGTTTTGGCGGGAAAGCCAAGGGGAAGAGGAGACGTGGGTTTGACCAGGTCAGGATGGTCCTTCGTGCTAGTCCCTTCGTCAGGAATACCCCAAAGGGCTTAGGGCTTCGATTGGCGGATTCCCACATGGTAACCAGTTCGCAGGCGAATGGTTTTACGCCAACGAAACGTGTTAGAAGATTAACCTGGGAATCCGAAGGGAGGGCTTTCTACAGGCTCGAAGGGGAGTCCTTCGACCCGTTCGGAGGGTACATCATCACGCAAGAAAGTGATTATCGACTGTAAGGGAATCGTTCTTCGCCAGAGAGAGAGTTCGCTTAGGGTTTTTTTTCTATATGAAGGCGTGAGATGATGAAAAGGTTAATTCTCGTTTGGAACATACCTTATATGGCTATTTTATTGGAAAGAGGTTGGCGTTTCCTGTTGTTGAATATTATGCAAGGAGTAACAGGGCGAAACATGGTATTAAAAGGATTATGATGAATTCCAATGGATTCTTTTTCTTTAAATTTGATACATTGGCTGGTTTACAAGCTGTTTTAGAAGGAGGTCCTTGGATGATACGCAAATCTCCTATTATTCTCAAAAAATGGTCTATGGATACTTGTTTGCGTAAGGAAGAATTGACTAGCATTCCGGTATGGGTTAAATTGTATGATGTTCCTCTTCAAGTCTTTGAAGAGGAGGGTATTAGCCTGATTGCTTCTTTCATTGGTAAGCTTGTCATGCTTGATTCATACACTAGCTCTATGTGTAAGGATTCATCGGGTAGAAGTAGTTTTGTTAGATGTCTCATTGAGGTCAATTCTGGATCTGATCTTGTGGAGGTTGTGCCTATTGGTTTCCCTTCCCTTACTGGGGATGGTTTTCATAAAGAGAGTATACGTGTTGAGTATGAATGGAGGCCCCCCAGGTGCAATTTATGCAAAATATTTGGTCATACTCATGATCAATGTCCTAAACATGTGGTGAGGCCTCCAACACAGGTGGTTAGTCCTTCTACTGTTTCTACTTCTCATGTTGTTACTCCTACTGTGGAGTTGGATACTGATGTTTTTCAAAAGGTGGGTATGAAGAAGAAAAAGAAGAAGGGTAAAGCCAAGGCTACTAATGGGAATCAATCTGTTGGTACTTCGGTTCAACAGTTCAAATTTGTTTCTAAGGCAGCTACTAGTGAACATAAGAAGGGAGCTACTAATATGGTTAATGCATCTATATCGTCGTCTCAGTTAAAGGCTACTAGTAATGCTTCTAAGGAAGTTAATGTTACAACATCTAATCCGTATTCTGCATTGGTGATGGATGATGAAGATGGTGAAGATCAAGTGGTAAATGTGTTTGATGAATCGGCCAATCTTTTTGCTAATAGGGCAAGTTCATCACGCACGTTTCCTGCTGGCTAGCTATTTTTCATTTCTTTTTCTAGATGCATTTTTTTGTTTCTAGTTTGTAAGTGCTTTTGGCATGTCTTAAGCACTAGAGTTAGGCGTTTATCAAGCTTTTTAGCTTGAGGTTAATATGGTATTTCAGCCATATTCCATTTGTACTTAAACGTTTTTTTTTGGTTAATCTATTTACCAAGGTGCAGGATTACTCCCCTTTACCCAAAAAAAAAACATCCAAACGCAGCTACATACAGCAAATAAAGAATCCACAGAAGAATAGCCCAATAGCAGGTCATGTGTCTTCTATATTCACCCATGCAAGCGTACCAACACCCAACTCACCATCCCACAACAGCACATGCTTAAGGACCAGATTTGGGACTAACTTATGATAATAGGGTTTATGAAACCCTAACTTGCATGGTGATTCGCAAGTCGAACAGTAGGGTTAGAGAAACCCTATATTCCAGCATCATGAATACCAACGAGACTGACAAGGGTGTTCATACCCTAACCTCCAATGAAAAAACAGATCACGAACAAACCATGCGAAGATCTGTTAATACATAAAGTAGGGTGACAAAACCCTAACGTCCAAACAGCACGCTCAAAGACCCAGAAATATACCATTAAGCAAACAGATCAATGAGCATAAAAATAGGGTTTTTGAACAAGAATACCCAAAAACTTGACTTACATCTCTCAATACCCACGAACATAAGCACTTTCATCTGATGAAGAACAATCAATGAACAAATAAACCCTAATACGGGTTACCTTGCAGCTTTGAAGCATGTACATCACCACAATGGATAAAGAACAAAACCCTAAAGATAGGGTTTCGTTAAACACTAAAGTGCAGATCCAATCAACAACAAGCCGCCATCTTTTCCATAATAATACGTCCTTAGAAAATCGATTGCATACCAAAAGGTAGAAAGGCGATTAAAGAAGGAGTATGTTCTGAATGGAATGGGAAAAGACATGGCGGCCAGACACCCATATTCAGTTAGCATGCATGTAATACTAATTGGTTATATATTAAACAAATAGATCTGCTAACGAATATTTTTTGATATGTTAACTAACATAAATGTCATGTTTTTACAAGTTCAGTGTTGTTTATGAATATTTTTTATAAGTTCAGTGACCCCAAATGTCATGGTTTATAAGTTCAGTAACCTAAGTGAACAAAATGAAAGTTCAGTAACTTAGGCGAACTTTTATGGAAAGTTTAGTAACATATTTGTGTATTAACCCACCTTATTATTGTTTATTATAACAGGTCTTCACGCATGTACTATTGATGCATGCTGCTACTTGTTTATTATTGACTGCTGAGCTGCTGTTTGGATTCTCCTTATGATTCTTGCGGTTTGGTTGTTTGGTAGTTAGGGTTTTTATAAATCCTATTATTTGATGGCTGGTTGTTTCTGCATGATATTCATTCGTTTATTCATTAGAGGCTGCAGAATTGATCGAGGCTATGGAAGTTAGGGTATCGTACACCCTATTCTTGGTGTTTGATTCTATCTACTTTGAAGTACACGACTGTTTGGATGCTATATCTGTTACAATTCGTGTTTCTTGTGGTGGATTTGAATCTGATGTTTGATGTATGGTGCGGCATGGTTACTTTGGTCCACGTCGTTTCTGTCTTGGGTGAGTTTGGGACTTTGATCCTTGGTTGTCTTCAGGAACTTCCTTCTGATTGTTTTTGAAGACTGGTTCAAGTCGCAAGTGGGTAAGTTAGGGTTTCTTAACCCTATTTTTCGTCTATGATTGATCATGATACATTGGATTACATTCTTAGCTAGAGTTTTACTCCGTTAAAGCTCGTAGCAAATTAGGTGTTGGATCAAGTCGTAGTATTGGTTTGGTCCGTTTCTTGGATCAATGGAAGTCGATGTAGTTATTTTGGTGTGGATTAGTGCTGTTCAAGTACTACCATGGAAAAGGCTGCATCGTTGACGGTTATGGACATCTATGGCGACTTTTGAAGAATCAAGTTGTTAACTTGAGTTTTTAATTTGTAATCTCTCTGTCGTTGTAGTTTTTATGTTCATATGTTAGTTATAAGAGTGGTGTGTCACTCTTATATTGTTGGTATTTGTTAGTGTCCTATGGGACTGTTGTTTCATGTAAGTGCCTATGTAACAGGCTGAGATATGGGATTTCACCCATATCCTTTGTACTTAAACGTTTTTTTGGTTAATCTATTTACGTGCAGGATTACTCCCCTTTACCCAAAAAAAAAGTGTTGTTGTGAAGGGTGTACGGGCTGGTGATGATGATTTTTTTTTTTTTTTTTTTTGGTAAAGGGGAGTAATCCTGCACCCTGGTAAATAGATTAACCAAAAAACGTTTAAGTACAATGGATATGGGCGAGATCCTATATCTCAGCCCGTTACATGGGCACTGACATGAAGAAACTCAACAGTCCCATAGGACACTAACAAATAACCACAATATAAGAGTGACACACCACTCTTATAACTAAAAAATGAACATAAAAATACAACGACTATAGAATTACAAATAAAAACTCAAGTTAACCAATTGATTCTTCAAAAGTCATCATAGATGTCCACACTCACCAACGATGCAGCCTTTTCTATGGTGATACTTGAACAGCACAAATCCATGCCAAATAACTACAACGTACTTCCATTGATCCAAAAAGGACCAAACCAATACTACGACTTGATCCAACACCTCATTTGCTACAGCATTAATGGAGTAAAACTCTAGCTAGGAATGTAATCCAATGTATTATGATCAATCATAGACGAAACATAGGGTTAAGCAACCCTAACTTACAATGGCACGAATCAGCGTACCATTGAAACTCCCAATGGCTCGTATGACATACCACATAAACGAGAGTGATGACCACCTCCACAATGGAACATAGACCATCAACAGCACTTATCAAGAACAGAACCATCATACGATAACCAAAATCTCATTGTTAGCCACAACGAAAATAATAGGATTAAAAGAAACCCTAACTTCCAATAAACCAAACCGCAAGGATCATAAGATAATCCAAACAGCAGCACGGTAAGCAATAGGGTGAAACACCCAAACGTCCATACACCATAAGCAGTACCACCAAGCATCAGACGTACCATATTAACATCATACCACCAAGTCTGAATGAGCGACTCAAGACCATCAGTACTGAACAACAAGGTCTGGTACTATGCAAGCACGAGCAGATAATAGGGTTTGTCAAACCCTAACTTCCCATACGACTCATATAACAGACCAATGAACATGTATCGAATAAATCGACCACCATACACCAGCATACACCAGCAGGTCTGGAATAATGCAAGTTCGATAATAGGGTTTCCCCAAAACCCTAACGACCACAGGCCGGGTAACGCCAAGTCTGAAAAGACAATAGTAATCGACCACCAACAGAGGGTTAATAACCCTAACTTCCAATAGATGAACACAGACCAATGGAAAGTGTAGATCACACCAAGCAGATCTGTACCATAATAGGGCTACGTAAACACCAGGTCTGATGAACATCAAAGCGACCAAACTCCCTCTCGAAAACGAAGATTTGAAGTGGTCTATAATTTACTGAGTACTCGGTATAACTCACGCATTCGTGTACAAACCAGTGCAGACGAAGTAACACGAATAGGGTTGAGAACCCTAACATCCAGCAAACAAACCTAGATCCAATGATATGCAGATCGACACATCCAGGTTGTAGAAGAAGAAGAGGTTTTTGAACAAGAATACCAGAAAACTTGACTGCCATCTCTCTCATAAACCCACGTTCATAATCCATAGTAAGGAACTCGGAGGATTAACATCCATATACCTTCATGAAGAACACCAATCAAACCCTTAAAAGGGTTACATGCAATACGAAAGAAACCAAACCCTAAATATAGGGTTTCGTTTAAACAATAAGTACAGATCGAACACCCAGCCTCAATAATATAACCAATAACCGACGGAGGCAAAACCCAAAAAAATTGCATGGAATATACGTGAGTATAGATTAAATAATAAATTAGATAACCGACCCATGATAGTTCAGATCACATGCAAGAAACCAAACGAAAAAATAAATAAAGCAACCGACCAATACATGTAATTAAATCCACTGACCCACGATGGAGGAGGATTAAACAATTAAAGGAAAAGTATTGATCATAGTTGCAAGGGAATCTCCAGCCGCCACCCATATGAAGACACAACCTCCAAACCGATTGCATAACAATAAACAAAAGTAAAACTAACGTATGAACGATAGAATAACAAAGGTTTAAGGGTAGAGATACGATTTTAGAGATTGATTATGGCCGAAAAATAAAAGAATGGGTGGCGGCTAGATCGCCCATAGAGAGAGAATACGAATTAGGGTCCCTTGGTGGCTGGTGATGATGATCATATGAAGAAGGTTGGGAAAAAAGGTGGAAACAAGGATGCTAAACTTAAGAATGGAATTTATAAACCCAAAAGTCATTTCCAATATCGGCCTGTTTCTAAACCGAGTTCTATTAAGGCTAATAAGGATCTACCTAGTGCTTCTTTGGAGAGTGTTAGTGAGGCTGTTAACCAGCCTACTAATGAACAGCCCTTGAATGTTCCTCCTTTGGTTACTAAGAATGTCTCCTCTATCTCGACTAACGCCCATGGTTACTTTTCGGATGACATTAATGTTGCCCAGTTAAGGAGTGATATGGATAAGCTTATGGATGATGAGAAGGTACTTGATATTAATATGATGAATGATAAGGATAATGTTGTTGCAACTAGAGAGTCGGTGCCTAAATCAAATGACGTTTTGACTAACACTAGGGTAGTACCTTTGAATAGCCCTTGTTAATATCTTTGGAGGGTGGTAAGGAAAAAATGAAAGCCTTATGCGGTTTCTACTAAAATTGCAAGTACAGTTGGTACTACATGTGCAAGTAGGAGTTTGTGGGAGCAGTTCTCGAGGTCTCGTAATGCTTCTACAAGTGAGAATAAATCAACTATGTGATGCTCAGGAGTCTTGGATGATGATGAAGTTTTAATGCCGGAGGTTGTACCGGGTGGAGGCTTTCTGGATGATATGGAAGATTACTACGGCGGCTATGACAATCAGGTGGTCCTACCTGAAAAAATGCAAGCATTTTGTGATCAATTTGATATTCGCTTGAATACTCGTCGTAGGTAGTTTGTAATCAAGTAGGAGTTTGATATTCGCTTAAACGTTTTTGGTTAATCTATTTACCAGGGTGCAGGATTACTCCCCTTTACCCAAAAAAATTGTTAGTTATAAGAATAGCTTGTCATTCTTATATAGTGGTTTGGTTTGTTGTTTTTTGCATGTAAGTGTCCTGCGGGACTGAGATGAGGGATTCACCCTCATCTTTTGTACTTCAATGTTTTTTGGGGTAATGCATTTTACCAGGGTGAAAAATCGCTTTTACCCAAAAAAAAAGTTGATTGAGGATAAATGAAAACAAATAATAAATGATAAAGTCAATAAACATCACGAATGTTTTTTTTGGGTAAAGGGAATTACTCAATCATAAATGTTTTTGGGTAAAGGGGAGTAATCCTAAAAGTGATGATTGAGTAAGATCCGTATTTGGCTCCTCGAGCTTTACTCTGCTCCAACGAGACTGTAGGTTGGCCATCACAGCTCATGTAATATCTCTCATGATGTGCCATGTGTGTCACCAGCGATGGGATACTATGGTGGATGGGCTCTCTAGTGATAAACTCTGGTCGGGTGGGAGGAGTAGGTGTAGTAGTAGTTCTCCTCCTCGTCTTCCGAGGGGTTCTTCTTCGAGTGAATGATTTTCTGGTTTGGGTTCACACTCCACAGCCTTGTCCTCGAATGGCTCTGTCTCACTATCGGACATCAGTATGTAGGTTGGTGAAGTAGGTTTCAGAATGATGGCCGATAAGTTTTTTTGGGTAAAGGGGAGTAATCCTGCACCCTGGTAAGTATATTACACCAAAAACGTTTAAGTACAAAGGATATGGGTGAAGTCCCATATCTCAGTCCGTTACATGGGCACTTACAAGAATGACAAAGCATTCCTATAACTTACAAACAGTAAACTACCAATAACCACAATATAAGAGTGACAAACCACTCTTATAACTAATAATTGGACATAAAATTACAACGACTATAAAAGATAATAAATAAAATACTATTCAAGTAGAAACACTTGAATCTTCACAAGTCGTCATAGAAGTCCATAATATTCCACGAAGCAGCCACAACCATGGTAAGAATAACCACAAACAGCACCATCCTCACCAAGGAACTACAACGAACCCCCATTGATCCAAGAAATACCAAACAATCAGCAACATCCAACCAAGCGTACCAACACTACGACTTTAAACCAATACCGCATCTGCTAAAAGTTCCTTGCAAACTCTAGCTAAGAATGTAAAACAATGTATATCTAAAGTCATAGATGAATAATAGGGTAATGATACCTAACTTACAAAAAACACCAACACTAACAAGTGTACTGGTCGTCTTCAACTACCAATAATACTAGTGATAAAAATGATCATAGAAGGCCAAGATAGATGCGAATCAAGGCTGCAACATGACCAAAACTAGTAACGTCCAGCCATCGAGCACCATAATCATCCCTAATAGCATACGAATTTGACAAGCCTGATATAATATGAACACCAGGTTATTACGACCAGGTCAGAACCATTAGGACTAGTAATGCCCATCAAAGCAGGCCATAGAAAACAAGGGCAGATCACAACACCATCAAGTCATATGTGTAAATCGATGACAGCCAAAGAAGGTAGAAAACCCTCACTACCAGATCAGATCACGAACACATAACCATGAACCTTCAACAGAATAATGGACCGTATCAAATATTCCAACGTATCACTTCTCTAAAAACCCACGCGTACTCAGATCCAACACATACACGGTAACTTGTATATGACATCAGACCGTAAGAGAAATGCCCATGTAGCGACCAACAAGAGACCCTTAGCATCAATGTTTCAGCCACCACAGCAGATCATTAGAGAATACTCAGTAGCTCAGATCGTTTGCAACAACAAACGTAATAGCAGTCACAAACTGCTGCAATAGGATTATACCAAATCCTAACTTACATTTTACCACACCAAATATGCAACCACCACAGCAGATCTTAAAAGAAAATTCAAGTAACCCAGGTCGGTTGCAATAATCAAAACGTACACAAATTCCCAAACACCAAGTATGAACATGCGCTATAGAATCATACTTGCGTATTCCAGGAAACGTACCTACAATAAACCACCATCAAACAACCCACGAGGACCTCAATATCAGAATTATGTCCAATCATCAGATCGTTAACAAATAAGGTGAACAACCCTAACTTCCAGAAGAAACGCAACCTCATATTCAGATTAAGAATAAACACATCCTATAGCTTGCGTACCAACATCAACAAGTGGCAGAAACAGGAATTGCCACAATCGAAATATAGGGTTTACCAGACCCTAACATCCAAGTCCCTCCATTAATGCCGTTCAGAAACCACTCGGAACACAACCAGCATGAATAACATCAATATACCTATCTGAAAACGACATCGAAGACTGGAACTTACAAATAAACAACCCAACCTCCAGTAAAATCGATCAAGACCAAAGAATGAACAATCGGCATAAGGTCATTGAAAGACATAAAAGGGTTTTTGAACAAGTAGCCCTAAACTTGACTTAATATCTCTCTTTAAAACCACAATCAAAACACAACCATCTGATGAAGAACCTGCGAACCACAAACAAACCCTAAATCAGGTTACCTGCAGCGAATCCGAGAAAACCCTTAAAGGGTTTACTAACAATAAGAAAAAAGAACGAAACCCTACTAAAAGTAGGATTTCGTATATGAACAGCAGATCCAAACCCAAATTGAAAACAAAACCAAAAGGTTTTTAAGCGTAAAGTGCAGATCCGAAGAAACCCAAAATCAATAAGCAGATCGTACCAAGAAAAAAAAGGTCGATTAAAAACAATAATCAAACCGCCATAGATACACTGGATAACGATCTACAAAAACAATAATCAAACCCCAGATCGTATTAAGTAATAATATAACGAATTAATACTCACAAGGAACCAAATCGACTTGAGTGAATAACTAGAATACGATCCACAAAAAACAGAATAGCCAAAACCCTAAACAATAGATAGCACTATGAAAGGATACCGATTGAATAAGTGATTGTTAGGGTTTCTGCAATTCACCAGCCGCCACCTCTTGATAATTAAACAAAACCACAAAAACGTATTGCATACCCAAGAACAAAGATTCGAAGGTAGAGAGGACGTTTTTGGATTAGTTTATGGTCAGGAAGTGATATGGAGATGGCGGCCGGAATTCACCAAAGAGAGAGAGAACAGGATTGCTAGTCTGCTTTGTTACTGTACTCTGTTTTATGATGGCCGATAAGTTCTCCAATTTGTCCTTGGAATCAAAAGATAGCATTAAGTAAGGCTAAACATTGCCATCAAGCTTCGGCGTTACCTTCCTGATGGCGTAATTCTTCAAAACCAAAAGGTGTGAACAGAAGAGTTATGCCAATGTGACACGTAATCCATTAGAATTTCAGGGTGGAAATATAATTATGCCGAACGTCTCGCCATGAGAGTATGTGAAACATTTCGAGAAACAAGGAAAAATGAACCCGAGGTACTTTGGGCCATTCAAATTTTAGCAAGAGTTGGTCTGGTAGCTTACAGACTTGAGCTTCCGCCTAAGCTCAGCAGTGTGCACAACACATTTCATGTTTCTAATCTGAAGAAGTGCTTATCAAACGAATTACTTGCCATTCCGCTGGAAGAGATTCAACTCGATGACAAGCTGCATTTTGTCAAAGAACCTGTTGAGATCATGGACCGAGAGGTCAAGTGGTTGAAGCAGAGCCATATTCCTATTGTCAAAGTTCGTAGGAACTAGTGCTATGGGCATTAATCCATAGGGTCTTTTTTGGGTAAAAGGTCAAAACGACCTGGTAAATGTATTGAATTATCTGCTGTTATGGATGTTTTGGAATCAATTGATGTTGCTATACCCTTGCCTAAGGGCAAGGGTCATTACATGGAAGTTCTTGAGGTCGAGTATGAGTGGTGGCTGCCTTGGTGCTCTAAGTGATGATGATTCTTGTCCCCTTAGACAAAAGCTGGTTACTCGTGTTTCAGATTCGACTAATAAGGATATTGGTGTTAAGCATGATGTTCATTCTAACAAGGCTGGTAAAAAGGTTGAAAAATATAATCAAGGGTCTCGGGTTTTTAAACCTAAGCCCAAAGTCTTGTATAAACCTTTTTCTAAACCGGCTACCAAGAAGAAGAAAAATGCTACTAAAGGTGATTTGGGGGCTGACCTTAAAAATCGGCCTATAAATGATGGTTCTAATTCAATTGGTACATCTGATGGTGCGTTAAAGAGTGATACTGGTCTGAATAGGGTTGAGGAAGTGGTACCGACTCAATATGACCAGCCTGCAAAGGTGGAAACTACTTCCTCGTTTATGGGAGATGTTGAAACTGTTGGTGAGGTTTGTACTACTTCGTTAGTATCTTTGGATGGTGGTAAGGTTAAAGAGAAGCCTTGTGTGGCTTCTACTAATATTGCAAGTACAGTTGGTAATACAAGTGCAAGTGGGAGTTTGTGGGAGCAGTTCTCGAGGTCTCGTAATGCTTCTACAAGTGAAAATAAATCTCCTATGTCATGCTCAGAAGTCTCGGATGATGATGAAGTTTTAATGCCGGAGGTTTTACCGAGTGGAGGCTTTCTGGATGATATATAAGATTACTACGACGGCTATGACAACAAGGTGGTCCTACCTGAAAAAATGCAAGCATTTTGTGATCAATTTGATATTCGCTTGAATACTCGTCGTGGTAGTTTTTTTAATTTGTTAGTTATAAGAATGGCTTGTCATTCTTATATAGTGGTTTGGTTTGTTGTTTTTTTGCATGTAAGTGTCCAGCGGGACTGAGATGAGGGATTCACCCTCATCCTTTGTACTTCAATGTTTTTGGTGTAATGAATTTTATGAGGGTGAAAAATCCCTTTTACCCAAAACAAAAGGTTCGTTGGAACTCTCAAACAAGACCGTAATACACTTTGGAAAGAGAAGACCAGATGCGTCGGAAACATCCACACCTCTTCGCCAACACCAATTAGACATCTACCCAAACTGAATCCCGGGACGGGATTCCCTTTAAGGATTAGGTACTGTAATAATTCACAATTTTGAGGTCATTATTTAATTATTTAAATTTACTTAATATTTTATTTTAAGTAAACTTACTTTTGCGAGTAACTGGATAGGTTATCCCGCGTACGTTATTAAATACATGTTTAACTCAAACCGATACCTAAAGTATAATTATTTTTATGCATTTTGGTTTCTTACAATCATATTTTAAATATCCCATTTTTACTTTTCCATTTTTAATTAAACTTTGCACATTTTGCGTTTTGCGCATTTTCAGTCTACGTTTTCAATTTTTAAACATCAAGTAATCACCCAACAAGCTCAAGGATCACCTAGAATATCAAAATAGGTTTTGCTGTCAAGTTTTAATATTTTTGAAAGTTTTGTATTTTTACGTTACCCAGTTTTAAGTTTCGCATCTTAAAAACATCACGTTTGCAATTACGGGGATCAAACTATACACTAAACGGTACCCCTTAAACCAAAAATTACACAAATTCATCTCACTTAGAGGTGGCCGGATATGGAAGTGTCCACAAGGACACATGTACATAATTTCCTAATTCTTAGAACTCAAAACTAGCCAAGATTTTTCCTTCCTCTCCTCCTTGTGGTCGTGGGCTTCATAACACCAAAACACCATCAAAATTTGATTTTTAGTTAAAAGAAATGCAAGAAATAAAGACCTAGGTACTTTTTTTTTTGGGTAAAAGGGAGTAATCTTCCACCCTGGTAAAATATATTAACCAAAAAAAACATTTAAAGTACAATGGAATGTGGCTGAAATGCCACATTAACCTCAAGCAGCCGCTTGAACAACCACTAGAACATTTATGACAGGCCATAAATGAACAACTAGCTATCAACAACTAGAACAACCAATAAGAAACATAAGATGACATGCCAATCTTATGAAAAAACTAAATAAAATGTTACTTCCTAGCACGACTTTGGATCTTGAAATCATGAAATTGTCCCGGTAAGTCGTAAACCTGAGCCGCATAATCATCAGAAAAATAATCCTCAAGGTCGTTATCTCCACCTGCTGATGAAAAGTAACTTCCCATAGGATTATCAGGCTCAAACACCTCATCTTCATCACTTTCCGAATCAACTATATCACCCACCTTAGAAAATGGGTTACCACTCTTAATTGCAGAAGTACTAGAAGATGGGACAGTAGAAGGCTTAGTAGCCTCAACCCCTTTAGAAGAAGAAGTATGTGGAGCAGAAGAAGAACTTAGTTTGGAAGCCGTATCCTGCACCTTCTCATTCAAATTGCTCGCACGCTGATCATGCGACCCTTTAATCTCGTGAGATAACCCAAACGCATCTTCCTCTGCCAAAGAGGCCAAAACATCAAACGAATTAGAAGTTTTGGTTTTGACCTCCGCCACTTTACTCGACTTACCCGTGGTACCCTTACCCTGTTTACCATCATTAACCTTACTAGCATTTCCAACATCATCCGACTTCCCTTGCATATCCGACTTCCCACTATTAACAGTAGAAGTAGAAGCTTCAGTGTCCACTTTTTTAGCTTTAGCACGATAGACAAACTTAGGAGGAGGCTTAGTAAGACAAACACCAGAAATAGGGTTAGTTTTAGCAGGTTGCTTACCCTTTCCTCCCTTGCGATTAGCATCAATAAAACCGTCATTTGTGTCAATAGAAGAGTTCACCTCATTAACACGCTTAGAACATTGATCATTATAATGACCAAACACTTTACAAGCTTCACAATGGGGGGGGGGGGCTGCCATTCGTACTCAACTTCTATGGTGTGATACGAGTTACCAGGTACATCAATTAATGGAATAGCAACCACCAATGATTTCAAAGGGGTCTGATCAGCCGATACTTCAATAAAGGCTCAAGCATAGGAGGTGCGTCCCCATGAATCAAGGCACATATTAAAGGTATAAGCGTCCAACATAATCGGCCTCCCAAGTTTAATTCCAATCAAACTGAGGCCAGTTTCAGTATACGCAGCCAAAGGGATTTTATGAAGCTTCACCCAAACTGGAATCTTCGTTATATCATCCTTCTTCATGGTTACAGTAGGAGTCCAAGTGTTCAAAATCAAAGGGATAGTTCGGATAAACCAAGGTCCATTCTCTAACACCTGCTCCATACCAGTCTTAGAAGCAAACTTGAAAAAGAAAAATCCGTCATTCAACCTAACCTTCATAATACCGTATTTGGCCCGTGTATTCTTCACATAATTTTCAACTATAGGGAAGGCCAAACGCTTCCCTAGAAAATACCCAAATAAAGTATTAGCAAACATGTGTCTAACCTCTTCAACCGAGTCATTAGGTAATGTAATATCAGCCTTGTCATCACTTTCATCATTAATAAGTGTTCGAAAATTAATTCTCTTCTTCTTAATGTCGTTATTGAGAAGCGATGCATAAGACTTATGAGTAGAAGCAGCCATATTCTCATTAACAGCAGGTACATTCTCATTAACAATAGGTTGTTTCGACACATGTGATGGAGTAGAAGCAGCCATATTCTCCATATTCTTAGATTGTACTCCATTCATTGCTTCCTCAAAGTTCTTACACGCATCCAATACCACTTTATCAACCCCATACGACTGATTAGCATCCACATGAGCAGAAGGCTGATTCAAAACATTCGAAGTGTTAATAGTACATGAAGAAGTAGGCATTGTTTTCAAACTGCCAGCATATGGTGCAACAACAATTCCATCACCATCAGGAAGGTTAATGTTAACATTAGTGACATTAGGCACAGTACCCATACTATCATTAACCACAGATGAATTGCTATCCACTTTAGGAGCTTCCATAGAATGATCAAGTGAAGCCGGCTTCACTTGCGTAGGAAGTGTTGGGAACTCATTAGGATTAGGATAATGAACATTAGTTCCATCATCAACAACCCATGTATTCGCCACCACGTCAACACTTTGGTTTGATTCTTGGTTCATTTCTTTTACTCAAAGGTGCTTTTTTAAGAAGATATCAAGTGTTTTAAAGAAGATTTTTCAAGTATCTTTGGTGTCTTGATCTAGTGTCCATAGATCTTTGGTGTCAAAAATTTGGAAGCTTGTTGTTGTGGTGGATTGAGATCTAGTACTCTTGATCTAGATTTTTCTTGTGTTCCTTTCTTGTAAGAAACCACGCCATATTTTACATTCTACTACTGATGTACATTTCATTTTATGTATTTTTCATGTTTCATATAATTGTAGTATTAATTTATCCATTGTACATAGCTTAAAATACTTAAAACTATGATTGGGACTAGATTTGTAAAGACCATTTGGACCAGGGACTATTCTCATAATTACTGCACTTAATCAGTAGACTGTGAGGTTTAGGTAAAAATATAGGCCTGTATATCTATCTCTTAGCTTCGGTTTTCCAGGCAGTGGGTCGTTGGCGATACCTGATGATTTAATTAGAAAATAAAGGGTAAAACTAGTCGGAAAACGCACACCAGATTTTAAACGTAAAGGCTCAGAGATCTAGTCATTTATGAGACTCAGTCCAGTTTTATGAAATGAAGGTAACACTTTAACTTGAACGTAGCTGAAAACCCCGCGTAAAACGGAATTACAGAACTCAACTTATCGCAAAGATGGTGGGACTATTTAGCTGTCCAGGATCATACTTGACATATAAGGATAAAATGGTAATTTCAGATAGGCTATGCAATTTTAAGAGCAGTAAGACCCACAAATCTGATTAACACACTTAAAAACCTTTTCGGGAATATAAAGTTAGACATATACATTACGGTTTAGAAGAAACGGGATTTTTAATAACGAATATTCACTTTTTATCAAAACCCGCACTTAACCTAAAAATTATATAACTTATCAAATTTACTTATAAATAGTCAAATATATTTTATAATATCTATAAACATTATAAAATAATATTGAACATACAAATGATATTATGGAATTGGCCACTGATGTGTTAACAGGACAAGATAATATTATGGAATTGGCCACTGATGAAAATATTGAACATACAAATGATATTGGCACCTATACGAGTGATTCGGATGAAGAGGCTGTTGAAAATATTATGGATGAATCGGCCAAATTTATGGAAAAGAAAAATGACCATTTGGAAAAAAAGGGGGCAAGCACTCCCTATGGTGATGTTCCTCATGTATAGTGTGGCCTCTTGGAATATTCGGGGAATGAACCTATCCCCAAAATAAAATGAGGTTCGCCAAGTTATTAATGATAATAATCTATCGGTATGAGCTATATTGGAGTCTCATGTGGCTCAATCCCGATTGGTTACTTTGTTCTAGGGTTTTTTGTTATTGGCATTGGATGTCTAATAGTTCGTACTGTTCCAAAGGCTCTCGTATCATTTTGGGATGGAATCCGGATGTTGTTGATGTTAATATTATAGCTCAAGATGATCAGGTCATGCATACTCGTATTTGGTTCAAGGCGGACAAGAAAGAACTTTTTTGTTCGTTTATTTATGCTCACAATCGATACACCCATCGTCGGGCCCTTTGGTACAATCTTAATATGCATAGGGCTTATGTTAATGGGAGACCGTGGTGCTTACTTGGTGATTTTAATGTTGCTCTCAATCTTGAAGATAAATCGGTTGGCTCTTCTAATATTGATATTGCTATGCGGGAATTCAAGGAATGTGTGGAGGATATTGAAATGGTTGATGTCAATCGTTCTGGGCTGCAATATACGTGGAATCAAAAGCCGCATGGGGAGGATGGTATTCTCAAGAAAATTGATAGAATCATGTCTAATGTTGAGTTTGTTGATAGTTTTACAGGTGCTCATGCTATCTTCCAACCTAAGCCGTTTAAATTCTCTAACATTCTTGTGCATAATTCTAATTTTAAGGCGCGAGTCAAAGAATACTGGAACACACCCATTAGTGGTTTCTTTATGTTCAAGGTGGTCAAGAAGCTAAAACTTTTAAAGAAACCCTTGCGTCAATTGTTATTTCTTGAAGGCAATATTCATGAAAATGTTAAACGGTTAAGACATGAGCTTGATACGGTTCAGCGTGCTCTTGATTTGGACCCAACCAATATGGATATTCGTGAGGAAGAAGTTGCGTATCTTAAAGCTTTTAATGATGCCCTTCTTATGGAAGAGCGTTTTTTGAAGCAGAAAGCTAAGATTGAATGGTTACGGGTTGGAGATTCTAATAATGCTTATTTTTTTATTTTATTTTTGGGTAAAGGGGAGTAATCATGCTCCCTGGTAAATATAACACCAAAAACGTTTAAGTACAAAGGATATGGGTGAAGTCCCATATCTCAGCCCGTTACATGGGCACTTACAGGAATGACAAACCATTCCTATAACTTACAAACAGTAAACTACCAATAACTACAATATAAGAGTGACAGACCACTCTTATAACTAATAATTGGACATTAAAATACAACGACTATAAAAGATAATAAATGAAATACTATTCAAGTAGAAAACACTTGAATCTTCACAAGTCGTCATATAAGTCCAAACATTCCACGAAGCAGCCACATCCATGGTAAGAATAACCACAAACAGCACCATCCTCACCAAGGGACTACAACGTACCACCACTATGACTTTAAACCCATACCGCATCTGCTAGAAGTTACTTGAAAGCTCTAGCTAAGAATGTAACACAATGTATATCTAAAGTCATAGACGAACAATAGGGTAATAATCCCTAACTTACAAACAAAATGCCTCGATCAATTCTGCAGCATCAAAACATGAAACAGCATGCAAAAACGACCAGCCATAAACAGAAAATAGGGTCATCGGAACCCTAACATCTAGTACATCCATAATCCTAGCAGCACACATCAAAAAATAGGGTTAAAAGGACCCTAACTTCCTGTATCATGCGGACCAGTAGGATAACGCAACTAGGGTGTTGAAACCCTAACTTCCAGCAATACAGGAAGAAAGCACCATGTCTGATAAACAAACCGATGGCATCCCCCCAGTACAGAGCGACCTAATCAACCCTTAGGTCGAACAATAAGGTTTTATCCTCCAGCAACAACGACCAGAAGATACAAGGGTGTACCAAACCCTAACTTCCCACTAGGATCGAATAACAGACCAAGAACCATGAATATGAGAAAATACGTGAGCATATCGTAACACCATCAAGTCTGGAAAAACACTTAAACGATCCCAAGAATAGGGTTATAAACCCTAACTTCCCATTCACGACTTACAACTACCCCGATTACAAATCCACATAGCAAACCAACCGGAGCAGAAAAAACAATATGGTTTCAAAACCCTAACTTCAACCTCGACACTAGCAGATCTTATAATGATACCACAAACAGCGTACAGATCTGTAAGATAAGGGTTTTTGAACAAGATTCCCCAAAACTTAATTTACATCTCTGCAAACCCATGTCCATATATCTCAAACAGTCACAAAACAAACCCTAATCGGGTTCACTTGCATTAAAACTTCCAGCACCAACGATGAGTATATAAGAGACCCTAAAGTTAGGGTTTCGATAATCATTAAAGTGTAGATCAAAAAACACCATATCAGATCCAATAATAATATGGGCGGCTAACAAACCGCCATAATATCCCTGAATCGATCCTCAAAGAAACAGCCATTCAAAACCCTAGAGTAAAACGATAATAGTGATGTACAGTTTAGGGTTTCGAACATATGTTAGGGACGATTTCATGAAGAAAACCGTGATAATCATAACACGCCTATACCCAGAAATTAACAAACCATCAAACCGATTGCATATCATTCAAAGAAGAATGATAGAGAGGCGGCTTGTTGGCTGTTTTGGCCGGAATAGTAGGGGTAGAGGGGGCCTGAAAATCGCCCCTAGGGGAGAGAGAATATTACAGTTATGATTAATAATGCTTATTTTCATAAAGTGGTGAAAGGCCGAAAGGCTAGAAGTCGTATTGAGGTTGTTTCTAGCAATGATGGTTCTCTTTTAGAAGGCGATCAGGTTACATTGGCTTTTGTTAGCCACTATACGTCCTTTCTTGGCCAACATGGCGATACAGGTTCTTTTCAATCTAATGATCTGTTTATTAATAAACTTTCGTCTAATGTGGCTAATGATATGGTTCGTGATGTTACGGCCCAAGAGATTAAAAGTGCTATTTTTTCTATGGGAAACGATAAATCCCCGGATCCTGATGGGTATACGGCTACTTTCTTTAAGGAAGCTTGGGATATTGTGGGCGATGATGTGATTAAAGCAGTTCAAGAGTTTTTCACTAATGGAACTCTCCTTAAAGAGTTAAATCATACTATTATTGCTTTGATCCCTAAGGTGGCCTCTCCTTCTCGTATTAATGACTACCGGCCTATCTCTTGCTGTAATGTGCTTTTTAAGTGCATTAGCAAGATTATATCTGATCGTATGAAGGATTCTTTAAAATTCTTGGTTAGCTCCAATCAGTCAGCTTTTTTTCCGGGTCGAAGGATTTCGGATAATATCTTACTTACGCAGGAGCTTATGCATAATTATCATCTGGATCGTGGCCCTTCTAGATGTGCTTTTAAAGTTGATATTCAAAAAGCGTATGACACGGTTGATTGGTCTTTTTTGAAAGATGTGCTGGTTGGTTTTGGGTTCCACCCTCGTATGATTGCATGGATTATGGAATGTGTCACGACTACATCCTTCTCGATTAGCATTAATGGTGTCTTGCATGGTTTCTTTAAGGGTAAACGTGGTCTTCGTCAAGGTGACCCCATGTCACCCTATTTATTTACCCTTATTATGGAGGTTCTTACTCTTATGCTTCATCGTCGGGTTCGAGAGACTGGGTCCTTCACTTATCATCACTATTGTGCTAATTTAAATATTATTAACTTATGTTTTGCTGATTATTTGTTTCTTTTTGCGCATGGTGACGTGGATTCTGTTCGTTGAGTTATGGATGCCTTAGATGAATTTAAGCATGCGTCGGGGCTTGTTCCTAGCTTGCCTAAGAGTATGGCTTACTTCTGTAATGTCCTTAATCATGTTAAGCTTGCTATTCTTCAGGTTCTCCCGTTTGAAGAAGGTAACCTCCCGGTTAAATATTTGGGTGTTCCTTTGATTACTACAAGACTTATTTATCGTGATTGTAAAGAGCTTGTTGAGAAAGTCCATAATAGGATTAAGGATTGGAAGAATAAATCCCTCTCATTTGCGGGTAGATTACAGCTTATTCAATCAGTTCTTGCTTCTATGCATATTTATTGGGCGTCAGTTTTTATTCTTCCATCTTGCATTATGATGGATATTGAGCAATTGATGCGGGGCTTCTTGTCTGGGCAAGTCTAAAGTTGCTTGGGAAGTCGTTTGTCTTCCCAAATATGAAGGTGGGCTTGGTTTAAGAAGGCTTGATCATTTCAATACGGCTCTCATTACTTCTCATATTTGGAGTATTCTTACGCTCAAGGAATCCCTTTGGGTTAAGTGGATTCATGTTTACAAATTGAGAGGTCGTAATTTTTGGGATATTCCGATTCGTGGTAATATGTCGTGGGGATGGAGGAAGATTCTTCAGATTCGTCCCTTGATTAGACATTTTATATGGTATAAAGTTGGGCCTGGTGATATGGTCTCGGCATGGTTTGATCGATGGTGTTCCGTAAGTCCTATTTCGCATATTGTTTCGACTCGTGATATTTATAGGGCTGGTTTTGATATCTCGTCTACGGTCAAGGATGTTATTATTAATGGTAATTGGGCATGGCCTTCTGAATGGGTATTAAAATACCCTACATTGTTCTCTATTGCGGTTCCCCCTCTTATTCCTAACTCTATGGACCGTCTAGTTTGGAGATCAAATGATGGTACGGACAAAGAATTTTCTGTTGCTACGGTTTGGGACTGCATTAGACCAAGAGGTGATGAGATAGCTTGGTTTAATGTCATGTGGTTCTCCCAATGTATCCCCCGGCATGCTTTTCATCTGTGGCTGGTCATTAAACGTAAATTAAAGACCCAAGATATGCTGAGGCAATGGGATGTTAGTAGCAATACTAACTTAAACCTGCTTCAGTGCCCCTTATGCGATTTGCAGCCTGACTCCCATGACCACATTTTCTTTGAATGTGTTTTTTCTATGCAGGTTTGGTCTCTCATATGAAGGTTTTTGCTGGATTATCCAATGTGTCGGCCTCTCTTAATGCTATCGTGGATTTTGTCATTCCTACGTCCAAGAAGAGATCGGCCAGAAGTGTTATTGCCAAGTTGGTTTTTGCGGCTTCTACTTATTTCATATGGCAGGAGCGGAATAACCGACTTTTCAAGAATCAGAAGAGGTCTAAAGACCAAGTTGTTGATGTTATCAAGTCTACTGTTCGTCTCAAGCTTCTTGCATGCAGATTTAAAAGGACGACCTCAAGTGGAGGCTTTTTTACATCGTTGGAAGTTACCTAATTCTCTCATCCGAACTACTAGTTAATGGATTGCTTCTCTCATATTTTTCTGTTGGAGGATTAGGGTTCGTTGAAGTATTTGGGTTCTAGTACGGCTTATTGGGATGTGGATGGCTTGAGTCGGGAGTGCCAATTGCGAGCTGTTCTCTTTTTTCCTTCTCCAGGGTTTTTCCCTCTGGGTTTTTTTCTTGGGAAGGTTTTTATAAGGAGGCAGTCTCAATTGGCTCCTCTTCCTCCCGATTCGAAGAGGATGATTTGGTTTGGTGATTCATGCTCGTTGAAGTGGTTTTTCCCCATTGGTGTTCTTGTTAAAGTTATTTATAGTTTGAGTTTGTTCCGCTTTGTGGCCTGTCACAAGCGTGCTAGGGGTTAGTGGTTGTTCAAGCTTTGTCTTGAGGTTAATGTGACGTTTTCAGTCACATTCCATTGTACTCTATTGTAATTTTTTGTGGTTATAAATGCTAAACTCTCCCCCTAACCTGGCGATTTTGGCGATCTAGCTTTCAAACCCTAAATCGTTTCATCAAATCGATCTTCAATTATGTGCATTATAATTCTGAATTCATGGTCGGTTATATTCTACATTACCTATCTTGAATCTTAGTTTGTCTTGGGTTCAATTAAACGATCGGTTTGCTTTCTTTTTAGGGTTTTTTAAAATCGCTAGTTAGGGTTTTTTCTTGGTCGGTTCTGATTGGCGTCTAATCAATTAATTATTTACTGATCTTTGTCGGTTTGTAATTAATATTTATACAATCATTATCAATATCATTACGCAGCAATTGTTATGGGTTTACTGAATATGCTCCATGTCTTATAAACCCTAGGTTTCAAACTAGGGTTTAATCTGTTTCGCCAATGATTGGCTTGTTTCTGGTCAAATCTGTTGCGATTTGGTTTCAAACCTGGTGATTACGTGATTTAATTTGCTTTGGCTGCTGTGATGGAAAGATTGGGAGAGTCGAATGCTGAGCTTTTACGCTCAGTTGCTGCAAAGATCCATGAAAGAAACAATCGTTTGAAGAACTTGGAGGGAAACGCCGGTGTTTCTCTTCACAAGAAAGCTACAAGGGGTATATCAAACCCTAATTCTGATCTGAGTTATGGTGTTGAGGCTGTTTCTGATCGTAACATGGCTACTCCTCATGATGATTACACGAATTATGGTGTTGAAGCTGGTGTTCAATCTGATGGGACAACATGTCCTGCTGAGGTTAATGTAAATGATCACATTAAGGCTTTGTTTGGTGTGTCTATACCTTTAAGGATATTGATACATTCACTAAGGATATTTTAGATGGAAAATATCCAATATGGGCTGTTTTGGAGAAGGATGTTCGAAAAAGAATATTGGCTGCTATTGATGGCTTATATGAAGATTTCAAGGCTGGAG
This sequence comes from Artemisia tridentata subsp. tridentata, assembly GCA_021014915.2. Lineage (NCBI taxonomy): Eukaryota > Viridiplantae > Streptophyta > Magnoliopsida > Asterales > Asteraceae > Artemisia > Artemisia tridentata. The sequence goes on from CP139508.1 coordinate 273,706,586, forward strand.
TTAACCCCTCATTCCCTAAATCGTCTCATGAAGCTCCTAACACGGAACCAGTTCTTGAAGGAGTTAATATTTCTATTCCCCGTAAAGTAGTTAAAAAGGTTAGTTCTCGGTTAGAGCATACTTTATATGGCTATTTTATTGGAAAAAGGATGGCGTTTCTTGTTGTTGAATACTATGCTAGAAGTAACTGGGCGAAACATGGGCTTAAAAAAGTTATGATGAATTCCAACGGTTTCTTTTTATTTAAGTTTGATACATTGGTTGGTTTAGAAGCTGTTTTGGAAGGAGGTCCTTGGATGATACGCAAATCTCCTATAATTCTCAAGAAATGGTCTATGGATACTTGTTTGCGTAAGGAAGAGTTGACTAGCATTCCGGTCTGGGTTAAATTGCATGATGTTCCTCTTTAAGTCTTTGAAGAGGAGGGTATTAGCTTGATTACTGCTTTCATTGGTAAGCTTGTCATGCTTGATTCATACACTAGCTCTATGTGTAAGGATTCGTGGGGTAGAAGTAGTTTTGCTAGATGTCTCATTGAAGTCAATTCTAAATCTGATCTTGTGGAGGCTGTGACTATTGGTTTCCCTTCTCTCACGGGGGGAGGGTTTTAATAAAGAGAGTATACGTGTTGAATATGAATGGAGGCCCCCCAGGTGCAATTTATGCAATATATTTGGTCATACGCATGACCAATGTCCTAAAAAGGTGGTGAGCCCTCCTTCTCAGATGGTTAGTCCTTCTACTGTTAATGCTTCACATGTTGCTACTCCTTCTGTGAAGTTGGATTCTGATGGGTTCCAAAAGATGGGTAAGAAAAAGAAAAAGGGTAAAGCCAAGTCTACTAATACGAATCAATCTGCTGGTACTTCGGTTAAACAGTTCAAATTCGTTCCTAAGGCAGATACTAGTAAACCTATGAAGGGAGCTACTACTATGGGTAATGCACCTACATTGTCATCTCAGTTGAAGTCTACTGGTAATGCTTCCTTCTAAGGAAGCTAATATTAGTACATCTAATCCGTATGCTGCATTGGTAATGGATGACGAAGATGGTGAAGAACATGTTGAAAATGTGTTTGATGAATCGGCCAATCTATTTGACTCTAATTCAGGGGCAAGTTCATCTCGCACGTTTCCTACTGGCTAGCTGATTTTCAGTTTCTTTTACTAGATGCATCTATTGTTTCTAGAGTTGTAAGTGCTTATGGCATGTCATAAGCACTAGATTTAGGTGTTTATCAAGCTTTTTAGCTTGAGGTTAATATGGTACTTCAGCCATATTCCATTTGTACTTAATTTTTTGGTTTAATATACTTACCAGTGTGCAGGATTACTCCCCTTTACCCAATTTTTTTTTTGTGGTTATATATTTTACCAGGGTGAATTACCCTTTACCCAAACATTATAAAATAATAATAATATTGATGTAACTATTTTATAAACATAAAATTTGGTAAACTATAATTTTATTGAACACTTGATAAATTTTGCACTACCCAAAGTGGTAGGACCCACTTTTGGTAATAGACCCGATAAATTATCTTTTGGACAAATTGACCACATATCGACACAATAGGATACTTAAACAGTAGAAATAACCTAAAAACCCGAACCTCGGACAACTTATAAATTAGGGCTCGTAACACTTTCACAACTTGTCAATTTTAGTCCATGTCACTTTATAAACCTTAAAAACACTATGTAGAATTGCATAATTGGTATAATAATTATATAATACTTTCTTGCATTTATACTCTATTATTTTAAAACCTAAGACGCAACGTATTATTTTAGGTTGCTCGTATGTCATCCCGGTTTACTCATTCCTTATTGCATCTTGCTATTTGATATTTGATGAATTCATAGCCCCACTTTAACTCTTTAAACTGTTTATAAACCCATTGGGGGAGATACATGCTATTTTACAAATTGGACACAAGTGCTTTAAACTGTATGCTTACATGAAAGTATTATTGCCTAAGTACCGCTATTGCCAAAAACAAGTCAATAACAAATCATGAACCATTAATTACTTTATGTAAACGTGAATATTGTGAATATGCCTATTGGGATTGACGAATCCCGTTTGTATTGATTGGATAGACAACCGAACGCACTATATTTGAATAACGAGGTAAATGGAAAATTACCTTCCATGGCATTATTATCATTTCTATGAAACCCACAGTTAACGTTTGAGTTTCATGAGCTTAGAGCAATACTTACTATTTACCAATAATTGTATTCGTTGCAATTATTATTATAACTCTGGAATCTTGTGGTCCATTATTTATTTATAAACCTATGAATTTCACTCAACCTTTGTGTTGACTTTTTAGCATGTTTTATCTCAGGTCTTTAAGGTATTTGGCAAACATGAAGTCGCACAAAGAATGTTTTGATGGCTTGCATAATATTATCATTTGATAAACCTTTATAAACTTTTATGTTTATGTGTTATGTAATCTAAAACTATTTGGGACCTCTTGTAACTCTGATGTTTTATTATGATCGAATGATAAACTTTTAAAAACGTCTCATTTAGAGTCGTTTTCTATGATTATGACTGTTGTACTATGAAGTAACACCCCAATGATATTACTTTCCGCTGCGATATTTTGGGGGTGTTACAGATTGGTATCAGAGCCATGGTTATAAATAACCAGGTCGCATTTTTTAGACCTAGACTATAACCGCTCTTTGTATTTTAACTACTCCACTTTGCATTGCCTTACACTCTCCGTGCGCTTACACTTTCCGAACACTTATGCACAATTTTATGCCCCATTATTCTATTTATATATAAAGAATATTTATATATACACTTGATCGACTTTTGAACACTATTTATTTATATAAAAGATTATTTTATATAAACGTTTGATTGATTTTGATCTCTTATACTCATTTCCAGAACTTCATGTCGAATCTTGTTCTTACCCGATCATATATCTACTATTACATTTTTTTTAATCTATAAAACTTTTTCAAGACATTGCAATTGATTACAATGGTCTCAATAAATTTCAAAATATTGCGAGTAATCCCATGATTCGCTAAACATTTTCATGATCTTTCATAACATCGTTTTCCACAAACCCGTTACAGTCTATCGAATTCCCTCGATTGTCTTACTATCTGTCTCCAGAGACGAGTTTGAACATTCATCCCATACTCATGGAACATCTACATCGCGTCGTAAACCATCGCCTAAAGACACGCCGGTTGATAACTTGACTTTAACGTGCCGCCTTGGAACACCTACTTTCGGAACACGACTTTATAATATCTCATTCTTTTTCACTCCTTTTGGTTTTGAAGAATTACGCCGCCCCACTCAAAACACGGGTTCGGGACATCTAAAACCCTAACTTTTCTCTCTCTAGGTGGCGATTTTCTAACCCTCTTGCTTCCATCGTTTTCCACCTAAATCGACCTACAACTTGTGTTTTTTGCACTGATTTTGTAAGTTTAATTGATTACCATTCGTGTTATTCATTAATATGATCATAATCACTGCTTAAATCACATTTTTTAAGGTTTTGGGTGGGATCGTTTTTTAGGGTTTTAAAATCAACTTTTGCACTATCACAAAAAACTGTTCGATCTCCACTTGTTTAATCCTTTTCTTCTTATCTTAAACGTTAAATCAGTAGATAGGATTCATTCTTATCTTCAGATTCGTTTAGGTTATTAAGATCTGGCTTTTGTAATAGTTTTTGGGGCTTAACCTGTACATGCGATCATAAGTGCAAAAGGTTTATTGTCGATTTGTTTATTCTGGTTCGCAGCCTCTATCATTTAATTACTAAAGTCGGTTTGAGCCTTCCTATAAGTTGTCTAACGATGGTAGGTGGGGTTTCAGTCGACTCTTTCCATTCTAAGGTTGGCGATTTATTTGTTTTGATTCTGATCAATCGATTGAAAGTAAAACCTACTTAGGGTTTTTTGGTTTTGGTAAGTTTGTTGAAAGTGGGTTATAGAGAGATGGAATCTGATTTTTTGTTGGGTAAGAAGATGTCTAAAGCTTCTGGGTTGGCTGCTAAAATTAGCAATATTGATGGCAAGGTTGTTGGTAAAGATGGGCAGCCATTGAAGTCGATTTTAAAGAAGATGGGTAAGGATGGGAATTCAAGTAATGTAGCTCCACCTACTGATTCGATTCCTTGCTCTAACCGGGCTGTTCAAGAAGGTGAAAATTTAAATGCTCCTACACAGGTGCCACGACTTCCCATGTGCGTGTGGTTTGTGATGAAGATGTGGTTAATAATACGGACTCTAATAAGGTTAGTGTGGAGGGTTCTACGAATGGGAGTGTAGCTTCGTCTGCTAAAGTTGTTATTCCAATTGAAGTGGTTGATGAAATGTGTATGAAATTCGCTAACACTCTTTACGGCTATTTCATTGGGCAATGTCATGCGTTTCCGTTAGTGGAAGATTATGTCAAGTATGCTTGGGCTAAGTTCGGGTTTGAACACGTTATATTGAGGCATGGTTTCTTCCTTTTCAAATTCTCATCATTTGAAGGTATGACTAAGGTTCTTTCTGGGGGTCCTTGGTTTGTTAAATATGTGCCTTTATTCTTGCATCCTTGGGTGCCGAATACTAGGTTGGAAAGGGAGAAGATTACTAAGGTACCGGTATGGGTGCGTATCCATAATGTACCTTCAGTTGCGTATTCTTAAGTTGGTATAAGTTTGATTGCAAAACAATTGGGGCGGATTATCAGGTTTGATGAGGGTACTAATTCTATGTGCATTAATCCATGGGGTCGTTATTCATATGCACAGGTGCTTATTGAATTATCTGCTAATATGGAGGTTTTGGAATCAGTTGATGTTGCTATACCCTTGCCTAAGGGTAAGGGTCATTACATGGAAGTTCTTGAAGTCGAGTATGAATGGTGGCCGCCTTGGTGTTCTAACTGTATTATTTTCAATCATGATGATGATTCTTGTCCACTTAGACGTACGTGTGGTACTAGTGATTCAGACTCGAATAATAAGGATATTGGGGTGAATCGGGATGTTCACTCAAACAAGGCTGGTAATACGGGTGGTAAAAATAATCTAGGGTCTCGTTTTGTTAAACTAAGCCCAAATTCATGTTTAAACCTGTTTCTAAACCGGCTACCAAGAAGAAGAATAATGTTGCTAAAAGTGATTTGGGGGCTGACCTTAAAAACCAGCCTACTAATGAGGGTTCTACTTCTGTTTGTACATCTTCAGGTGCGTTTGAGGGTGATATTCGTTCGTTAGAAGGTATCGACTCCATATGAGCTGCCTAAAATGGTGGACACTACTCCCTCTTCTATGGGAGATGTGGAAACTGTTGATGGGGGTGGTACCGCTTCTTTTGTTTCTTTGGATGGTGGTAAGGAGAAAGTGAAGCCGGGTGAGGTTTCATCTACAGCATGCTTACAAGATTCTACTTGTAAGGTTCCTACTAATAGTGATAAGGGAAGTTTGTAGGAGCAATTCTCTAGGACACATGTTGCTTCTACAAGTGATGTGAAATCATCTATAGCATGCTTACAAGACTCGGATGATGATGAGGTTTTAATGCTAGATGTTTTACCGGGTGCTGGCTTTCTAGATGATTTGGAGTCTTATGATGGCTATGAGTCTCAGGCGTATGGTCGTGATATCCGCCTGAAGGGTCGTCATAGGTAGTATGTTTTATTTTGTTAGTTATAAGAATGGCCTGTCATTCATATATAGTGGTTTGGTTTGTTGAGTTTTTTCATGTAAGTGCCTATGTAACGGGCTGAGATATGGGATTTCACCCATATCCTTTGTACTTAAACATTTTTTTGGTTAATCTACTTACCAGGGTGCAGGATTATTCCCTTTTACCCAAACAAAAAAGAATTACGCCGCCAGGAAGGTACGCCGAAACTTGACAGCAATGTTTACCCTAACTTAATACTATCTTTCATTTCCAAGGACAAATTGGAGAACTTGTCGGCCACCATTCTGACACCCACTTCACCAACCTACATACTGATGTCCGATAGTGAGACAGAGCCATTCGAGGAAAAGGCTATGGAATGTGAACCAAAACCAGAAAATCACTCACTCGAAGAAGAACCCCTCCGAAAACGAGGAGGAGAACCACTACTACACCTACTCCTCCCACCCGACTAGAGTTTATCACCAGAGAGCCCATCCACCACAGCATCCCATCGCTAGTGACATACATGACACATCATGAGAGATATTACACGAGCTATGATGGCCAACCTACAGTCTCGTTGGAGCAGAGTAAAGCTCGAGGAGCCAAATACGGATCTTACTCAATCAACATTCGTGATGTTTATTGACTTTACCATTTATTATTTGTTTTCATTTATCCTCAATCTACTTTCGTAATACTCAGTGTCTTTCTCATTTTATTTTTGTTCTCATTTAACATGCATGCTTACAACGTAATGCTTTTCTCATTTATTGTTGGTCCCCATTCATTCTCAACTAGCATTCGCAATGCTTATTGTCTTTGCCACTTATTGCCTTTCTCATTAATTGTTTACTCTCAGCTAGCATTCGTGCTGCTTGTTACCTTTCTCATTTATTGTTCGTTCTTGTTTCTTCTTCTCATTTAGCTTTCAAGATGCATATCGTCCTTCTCATTTATTTAATTTCTCAGATATTCTCATTTAACATTCGTAATATTTATGGACTTCATCATTCATTGTTTGTTCTCCTTCGTGACACTTATTATCTTTCTCATTTATTGTTTGTTTTCACATTTATTGTCTATCTCATTTGTTCTCATTTAACATATTGTAATGTTTATTACTTTCTCAATCCTTGTTCATTTCACATAATCTCTCTTAACAATCATGATGTTTAATGAATATTTTCTGTCTCACTATTATTGAACCTCATTTAGAATTCTGTCTTTCAGTATTGGCCTTTTTTGGCTATTGGTTTGATCCGATTAATTCTCTCGGTTAATTGAATTATTTCGTATTGATATTCTATATCTCTTACTAATGTGATAAATTATGATTCTTCTATTTGCATAAATTTGAGTCATTGGCTTCTCTTTTACACACCCTTTCGTTTGCTTCTTTGTTCGTATGAATATCAAATCTTTCTTTCGAGTACAACTTGCTCATACTAGTACGAATGATATTGATATCTAAATCTATTCATTGTTGTTTTAATTCATTAATCCCTCCACTTGCATCGGTTGGTAACGGTTTGTTTCTTTGTTCGTAATACCTATCTTTCTTATGTCTTCTCTTTGCTCATGATAAATACGAATGTTCTTGATATCTAATTTTGATCCATTATTGTTATTCATCAATTCCTTCATTTGCATTGATCGATAATGGTTTGCTCCTTTGTTCATACAGATACTTAATCTATCCCTTTTAAGCAATCTTTTCTCCTAAATATTACACACGGCAGAATC